>JAVHNF010062642.1:10127-22708 GCA_034783455.1 Micropsitta finschii
AGCAGACACAGTACAAGCACACAGATAACCAGTTCAAGCCAGCTGATGAACCGTCTTCTAATAACACTAACACAAAACAAACATGAGTATGCAGAACAGGAATAGCAGTATATACTCCCTGAGCAAGGCTATTTGTACAAGTGAACAAACATACGAGAGAATAACCCAGTGGAGTTACAGAACCAGCACTATAAATCACAGAGTACGGAGTAATTAAACTAGTAGAACTAGTATTTTTATCTTTTTTGTTTCTTAATTTCTGTTGTAACCAGAATCTCAGAATTTATTTGCCTTTTGAAAACAGGCATGTGTACATACACACACAAAATCCTATATGATATCAATCCAGAGAGCACAACACAGGACTTGATGCTAGATCTGTAACTGAGAAAAAACAGGGGCTGGCTCAGTGCTCCACAGCCCCCTGTGCCAATACCAACAGAGAGAGGAACCAAGTGCTCTTTTGCCAGAACCTGGAACGGCCCTAGTGCCCAAACCTGTCCCTTCAAGGACGGTCAGACCACAGCTGCATTTGAATGTTTAGGCCTACTTCATCTGCCCAGTTTCCAAGGACAAAGAGCCTCCCATATTTCATTGCCATTATGTTTTTCCACGCAACTTTTTCCACAGACACAAGGAACTATAAACAATGAACAAAGTAGTTTACTGAGACTTCAGGCATATCTTTCTAGAAGTGTTATACTTACACTGGCAGCTTCTCCTCTTCTGTAGTTAGCTCCAGATAGCTCTTGAACAAAAAAACCTGGCTACACAAGGAAACAATGGACTTGCTTATATACTGCACTACATAAGCAAAGAAACAAGCTCTTTACTAACATGAATACCAAAATACTGTATGCCACTTATGTTCAAAATTTTTCTTAAAAATATGAACTATAATTAGATGCCCCTTGAAGACATCTGTGAACCCTCTATAACCCACAGCACAAGTTTTTCCATTAACACTCCTAAGTCCTGCAACAATGTTATTAATGCAACAATGTAGTTATTAATCTTATTTGTCCAGTGCTGATGCTGCATTCTGAAGATAGCCTTGCTGCCTTGCCTGTAATTTTACTTCCTTCCACTCCTTATCTGCAAGGCAGTCACTTAACTGCATCCTCCCTCCTTCTGCCTCCCCCATTTTGCCCTTCATACTGATAAATATCCATCAGTCTACTAAAAAATAACAAAACCAGCACATACTGATCACTAAATTCCCTCCCATTCTGCCCTACACAGAGATAGGCATCCATTATTAAGAGATTACAAAATTTTATTAAGACATAACAAAATAGTACATACTATAGTCTATTTAATTCCTCATTTTTAGGAAAACACCAGGCAAGAGACAACTACTGGCTGGTCCCAAAAGAGCAGGCACACAAAAACCTCTGGCAACACATATGCTTCTGGCAACAGCTAAGTAATACTGTAGTTAAAAAAAGTTGAACTTTATGGTGCTCTGGATCAACTGCAAGATTCCACAGACACCTGGGGTCCCAGGAGAGATGATCTGAATATTCATGCCTCCCAAAAATCAGCACTGCAGATTTTAAAGAAATAATTTTTTTCCAGATGGATTAGGATATTAAACTTTATATTCCAAAACAAAACCACAGAGCAAGAAAACTTGCATTACAAATCCCAGTTTTCAAATTCATTAAACCTCACTCAAGTCTCCACCTGCCAGTTTTGAGTTGCTATCAGTCCAAACACAAGAGACTAACTAGATTAAATGCAATAATCAATAACATGGAAATGATCTGGCTGGATTTTTTTCTAACACTAAAATCATACTGACTTTATCCTATTGATCATTCTTTTTCTTTCTACAGCATGCCAGCTAATCCATGGGTGTTCAGTAAGAGCTACATTAAGTGCAACTTGCCATTTCTGACCACAGCTCCCCTTGGTGGCAAGCTAAATGTTGTATCAGAATTTGTTTAATTCACTCTTGGCCCTACATTAAACAAGATAAAAAGTAGCAGACAAACAGTTTCAAGGCAATGAAGTTCAGCACTCAAGAACCAAAAGTATTGCTTGACAGCTGTTGGTTACCCCTTACGGTGCACAGACTCGTTAGTGTAGTTTCAGGTACTGAAGGACACTTCTTTCATCTGCTGTTCTGCTAGTTACAGGAGGCACTTTAGTCTTTGCGGTTCTCCTTCCCATGCACACAAGTCATGTAGACAAGGTAGCCATCTTGTGCTATTTCCCCCAACTTAAAACCATCTGGATTTAAAAAGCAAAGTTAGTTCTTCTGCATTACCCAAACCAGAGCACATCTGACAGAGCAAAACAAAATGCAGCTGTAGCTTGGCTGGATTTTCTTCCCCCCTAATAAAATAAAAAAGTAGAAGTGATGCAGGAGGTGCTGGCTGCATCCAGAATCCAGAACTCTTCCTGCTCTTCTAAACAGGATGCAAGAATAACCAGGCTCTAAAGTCTGATTCCACTTTTCCCCCACTCTTTTCTGCAGCTGGGCAAATCTTAAAAAAGCACAGGTGGAGCGCACCCACAATCTTGCCTCACGCGAACACAAGTGGTGCATTATCTCTTGCTTTCCAGAAGGCAAGAGATTAAACCTGACTGGAAGGCAAGAGAGAACAATTACAGTCCCCCTCTTGTTGATTATTTTGACTACTGCACTAGTACCAAAAAGTCAATTTCTTAAATTTTATTTATTTATTATTATTTTTTGGTTTGGGTTTTTGTGTGTGTGTGTGGTTTTTGTTTGTTTGGTTTTTGTTAGTTTTTGGTTTTGGTTTCTTTTGTTAGGACTCTTGCAAAGTGGGCACTGCCACATCTGATGCATAGACATACATGGCTGCCCATCTTTTTATCTCAAGAACACCCTGTACATCATCACCCTGTACACCTTGTACATAACCAGACAGTCCAAACACTGGAGAGTACGTCACTTTACACTCTACCACAGTTTTCCAGCTTTCTTACTGCAGTCTAAACACCTGCCCTGGTTTTCTACTTCAGACAAAAAAAAAAAAACTATGTCAGGGCAGGAAAATTAGCTTCCTTTTCTCCTACATCTCAACTTTAGGCGCATTTATGCCAATACTAAGGAAGACAAATTTCAAAACACTACTAAAGGTCTGTAACACCACTCTGTACTGAGAAAGTTTCCTAGAAGGCTTATACCCCTGCAGTGCTATGTAGCTGGAACACCTCCTTTTAGTAAAGAACAAAAGTATAAAAGACATTTGGTCTTTTGGTTTTCTTTAACATTTCATTTTAATAATACGTAAACTACCTTTCAAATAAACCACCTTATTATTTGCCATAATAAATTATAATTCTTAATTCGTTATTTTTGAGAGCCAAAAACTGCACTTCCTCAACTTACAAAGTCAATGCACAAGACACTTTTCAAAGATAACTTACACAAGATAGAATATACATTCACCTTTGAATTGATACTTATGTGTCCAGAATGATTTAGGTCAGTAATGGCAGAGTGGAGATTTGGTTTTGATAATACCGCTACGTCTTCAGAGTTTAGTAAACATCTTTAACTTTACTGGTAAGTTTTGGGATACTGCTTACAGCAGTAAATCTCCACATCAAAATGATGGTTTTGGCCACTGTTAAGCCTATTCTTGATATATTTTAAGTGCCACTATACCCCACCATTACTTAATCATTTAGACTTCTCAGTAGGCTAATGGGAGAGGGAAATAAAACTTTCTGGGACCAAGAATATGCATTCCCATAATGCACGATGATATGCCTAAAAATACTGCTGTGAAAGCCGCCAGAGCACACCTCCTTTTTTCCCCTGCACCTTCACCCCGATGTCCTGGGAGCTTGGTGCCCCAAGCCCTGGCTCTGGGGCACGGCTGAGAGCGCAAAGCCTGGCAGTGACGACAGAGAAGCTTCTCTTTGCCGTGCTGAACGATCATTTTAGAATCTCTCGGCCCAGCTCCATGTGCTTGCGGCGGAGCAGGCTCCGGCCCTGCCCTTCCAAACGCCTGGAGGGGTCCCGCTGTTTGCCCAGAGGGGCGGGCGGGACGAGCAGCAGCCGCCACCGCCCCCTCCGGCCACGCCACGGGCCGGCCCTTAGAGTCCTGCACGGCGCGGGCACTGACAGCAGAAGCAACCGGCCAGGGCAGCTCCTCGGCCTGGGCTGTGTCGGGGGAGAGGCCGAGGCAGAAAGGGCTGTAAGCCACACCGAACCCTCCCCTTGCTGCCCCTCACCTGTTTTAAACGCCAGCTGCATGTCCTTCTCGCCGCCGAAGAGCTCGAGCATGGAGACGAAAAGAACTCCGCATGAGTTCTGGATGCCGAAGACGGCGCCGTTGCACCACATGGCGGCCAGCATCACCACCCAGCCCCAACCGCCCTCGGGGGGCTCAGGTCCCAAGCCCTCACAGGTCACGGATGCTCCAGGGGCTTGGTCCACAAGAAACCCTAACCAGCAGCAGCAGGTGAGAAACCTCCCTCCCTGGGCGTCTTCCCATCCTCGAGACCGAGGTATTGAATAGATTTATTTATTTGCACTTACAAAGTATTTCCACTGATGACACACCTGAATGAGATGAGAACTCGTGTTCAGAAACAGCAGAAAAGACCCAGGTCAGCATCGGGCTGATGAAGGAACAGCTCCAGCAGCGAGGGTGGGGGCTTAATGGAGGTGGCCTGGTCCTGGGCAAGCCTTGCCTGTAGCTCCAAGTACAGGGCTGCATCTGGTGAGCCAGCTGTGCAATGAAAGCTCGTGCTGGGAGGGCAGCGATGAGATCCCTCAGCCATGCTAGCGGACACAGGAGGAGGAAGTGGCTGCCAGAGCCAGTGAGGAACAGGGATGGAAAGAAAAGGGCTTGGGGAAACGTATCATCACCACAACAACTGTTGACTTGCTTTCCAAGGATACTCACATCTCCTTTTCCTGCAAATGGCCAAGGCTGTTAATGCCACCTGAGCACACTCCTGGGCTGCCGCATGTAGGAATGCTTGGACAACCCTTTGCCTTCCCTCCCATCAATCTTCTAGCCAAAGAGAAAAGCCCAAACCAAGCAGGCTGCACCACTTGCCCACACCAAGACCAACAGCCCGCTATTTAGCAGTCTGCAAGGGTTGAAACGACTTCAAATGCCATACATGTTGGTAAAAATGGAAGCCCTGACAGCAACAGCAGCTTGTGTGAGTGTGAACACTCCTGTCATTGCTGGGTCACTTGTCAGCTCCAGGTCTGGTTACCGTGCTGTGGGACCACCATGCCCAGCGGTAACCAGTCGGTTGCTCTGTGCTGGGAAGGGCCAATATGAACCCTTTAGCTCTTCCATGAGATCCATGCCCAAGGAATGCTGCAAGGCTTTGAGGAGCGGGTCAGCCGTGGGCCTCCATCTGAGGAAGGAACAACCTCTAGCACTTTGCCTGGGAGCTGGTCTTCTCTCCCTTGCACCGATGCAGTGTGAGCAGCACTTGGCAGCAGAGGAACCCAGCCAAGCTGGGAGCATCCACTCGTCCGTGTGCCACAGACATGGGGAGAGACAGAGGGTGGCTGGGAAGTAAAGCAGGGGGAACGACACAAGGGCTTCCACTTGGACTATGCCGGGGGGTGCCCCCCGGGCAGGAGCAGGGGTGTCCGGCTGGCTCCCTCCCACAGCAGATGGCAAGCCCTGCTTTGGCTCCGAGCACGGCTCCAAGCAGCAGCAGGAGCCAGTGCCTGGCTTCCCAAGCCTGGCGGCTTCTGCTCACAGCGACCCAGGCATCGATTTGCAAGGTGTCATGCTGGCATATGCTGTAAAGAGGATGGCAGGTTGATTTCAAGCACCAACTGGGGGTGGAGGAGCAAGGCTGCCGTGGGGATGGGCAAAGGCTGGGCATGGAAGTGGTTGCTGCGTTCAGCCTCCCTTTGTTCCCACAGAGCTGCATTTGTCCACGCTCAGCTTCTGTCCCTGCCTGCCCTATACGTGCTGGCCCTCTGCACAGCCAGCTGAGGTGGCTGGGGTTCAACAGCAGGGGAGGAAAAGACAACTGAGACAAGCTGTCCTGGTCACTGGGGACACACTGCTTTATCCCATCATCACCTACAGCATGTGCCCTGTGTGCAAGCAGCCTCCCTCAAAACTCCCCCTCCAGATAGCCCTGGCTGGGGCTTACACCCTGGCACTTCTGGCTAAGCTAGACCCTGCTCCTGCTTCATCCTTCCGATGCAGTGAAGAGGGATGATGCTGAGCAGCATAGAGCCAAGTCCTGCATCAGCTTCCCTAGGTGGAGGGGATGGCTCCGAAGTGAATTGTTCCTCCTCCCTACAGGCTATGCCTGAAATAGCCATGCCTGTCAGATCCCTGTCCACAGCTGTGATGGATTGGCCTCTCCAAGGCACAAGGCAATTCATTCATTAGTGACATTTACACCTTGTGGCTGCATTAGCCATTGCTGTTTGGTGATACGTGCTCAAGCTGTCAGTGCTGGGCTGGGAGGCAGCATTGATGCTCCGACAATACAGCAAGGCTTGGTCTGGGCAACTCAGCTTGGAAATGCCTCCTGCCTGTCTCCCCGGCCTGGAGCCTGCTCAGAAAGCCTGCTTTATTCCTGGGCTTCTCCACCAAATGCCCTGGTCTCTCTATTTCCCACACCCTCCCTGCCTCGCAGCAGCACTGCTCCAGCACAGCAGCCCTCAGCCCTGTCTTGCCTCATGTCTTGATGAAAACCATCACATCCGCAAAGCCTTTGACAGCTGTTCTTCAGCATCCCCTCCTCTGCACACATCTTGCTGTGCATTCACACGCTGTTCTGCCCTCCTCAGTGAGCTCCTCCATCAGCTGTGTCTTGCTCAGCCCACAGCAAAGCTGCCCTTGGTCCCAGCAAAGAAGCACAGAGCCTTTGTCTGGAAACTCACCCAGACACCCTGTCCCCTGGTCCCACACTGCCACAACAGCTCATGTGCCCCTTCTGCCATCTTCTGCCAAGAGACAGCACCAGGAACCCGGAGACCACCAAAATGTCAAGGCCTTCTGCCTTCTGCCTTTGGTTTGTTGCATCTACCCTGTCTACAAAGGCTCAGTGCTGTGGAGAACACAAAGTGATGCACAAGTGAGGCCAGGCTGCGCTGCCTCTCCACCAAGCAAGCTCTAGGCATGCCGGGGCAGAAGCATCGCTGGGAGGCTGTATGCAGGTAAACCAGCAGGTTATGGTAGGCTCTGGCCACCAGTACGCCTGAGGTCATCACACATCCACTGGCACTTCATGGATGCCCATGGAGAGGACCAAAATGATGCGAATGCACAGCCTTGGAGGAGTTAGGGTACGAGGTGCTCTGGCTACCTCAGAGGAATTAACAGTTTGCACATCAGGTTTGGGAGGCTGAGAAGAGCTGGATGGTGCTGGCCAGGGGGCAGATCTAGCAGCTCTCCCATTTCAGGCAGCAAGGGATTAGCTTGTTCTCAAACACAGCTTGCACCGTGCTTTTATCCCTGCTCCCTGCCACTCGCTGCAGCAAATGAGACACTTCACACCAACTCCTCACAAAAACCAGGTCAGGAGTTTCCTCTCACGAGGAACAAGCACTGCTCTGTCACCCTGCAAAGCCCTTGCTGCAAGGACAGGTGGGTGACACCGGATCTCAGACAACAAATGCACCAACCCTCTGCAGGGCCGCGGGTCCCGGCTGTGCACACTGGCATGCAGAAGCCCACCCTGGCACACACATGTGCTTGGCTGGACAGCCAGGTCACAGCTCCAGGGGCAGAGGCAGCCGTGAAACTCCAGCCTCCGTTTCTGGTCACCCTACCCCACTGCGGAGCAACGGGGCCACCATCCCAATCTTCCTTGCTCTCCACAAGCACTGCACACGTCTAACAGAGCCGGCCGCAGTGTTTAAACCCACCTCATCATCCAAAATCTACTTCTTTTCCAGCAAGGAACAGCAACCTGGGACACTTCTCACCACGGTTAAGGCCTTTTGGTGTCACATCAGTTTGAAAAATCCGTTGGCATTTCCAACATGAAATCCTGTTATTTTGGGCTCTAGCTGTCACCACCTTTCCCGCAGCCTGCTGAACGGTGCTTGCATGCTGCTTGGTCAGACATACAATTGCTTTCCTTCCCCTCTGCTCAGCCCCTGGGGACAGGCTCATCCTGGGAGGGAAGGTGCAAGACAAACAGAGCCCAACAGCCTCTAGCACGGCTGAGCAGGAGGTGATGCCTGCTTTCAGCTGATCCTCTCTCTGCAGCTGCCTCTGGAGACAAACAGACTCAGGCCTGGGCTTTTCCAAACGTGTTCACCCTGACTGGTCCATGGACTGCCATTCAAAGCCTGAATTCACGGCACGGCAGCTGACGGCGCTGCTAATGGACATTGGGACCATGGGACTGATACAAAATACTAAGTCATCTCACCACATTCTAGCTAGGCTTTTTCTTTCACTAATGTGAGTAGCTAAGACCACAGAAGCAGCTCGTGCTGATGGAGAGTGAAAGAACCTCATGTGTCTGTGTGTGTGAAGTTACTTTGCTCTACAAAATCCGCTAAATTATAATCACAGTAGGGGATCCATCCATTCCCGAAGTTCGAAGGACCAGGGAGTGTTCAGGATGGGCACCAATTTCTCACCAGCTTCATTTTCCCAAATGAAGTTATCAAAACCGAAACAAACGAACAAAAAGGCCCAACAAAAACAGTCTTCCTTGGTGGGGGGGGAGGAATAAAACCCACTTAGCTTTCCAGCAGCCACTGTGCTTATTCTCAGTGTTGGATGGCCATGCTGCACATTGCAATGGGCTCCTGAAAACTTGGCAGCTTCTGGAAGTGTTGCATAGGTGGATGATGTACATCTTAGTAGAGCCTGTTTAAGAGCTGCAGGAAGAGGAGCTTGCTGACCTCCACCAGAAACTGTCCCTTCCCCAGGACAGACAGACGAGGTGAGGAGGGAGGGAGGAAGGGGAGGCCATGGATCTTGCAGGTTCGGTTCTGTCCCTGGGACCTCTTTTCCCTCCTGTGTGGAAAGGCTGTAGTCCTGTGGGACAAGGCTCCTCTCCCAGTGTGGTGGAGGTCAATCTGCTTGTTGTCTTGCTTTTGAGGGAGTTGACGAGATCGCATCCATGGGCATAACGTTTCCCTTGGCAGAGCAGCTGTGATGGAGGCAGCAGAGCAGAACAATTCAACCTACTGCTTGCAGATATAGTATATATTCAACATTCATCCATGTTGGCCAAGTCCCAACATGAACTCAGTGCATTAAAGCAACACTGTGACAGATCAATTTGTCTGGATTCAAGGACAGACCACTCTGAGGAGTTGCTAAGCCAAGCTCACATTGGTATAGTACCACCAGCTTCAATAAAACTACACTGGTAATGAACATAACCCATTAGTTTCTACCTGAAATGTGACTAAGCACCTTTCCTCTTTTTCCAGAATGCCCACAGGGAGAAGATCCTAAAGCAGGCCTCATCCCAAGTCCCCACTGGGCTAGGAACCAGCCTTTGGTCCCCACACATACCTTGCTCAGTGGAGACTCTGGGCCCATGTGCATCAGAGGAGGCAGCATTACCAAATAGAGCTAACACTTAAACCATGTTTTGTTTCGGAGATGATCTGAATCCAGATCATGTTCATACAGACCTTATTCTAACCACCAAATATGAATGAAACATGATTAGAAGCACGTATCACAGATTGAGAGTTACGGCTCTTTGGCACCCCTCTTCTTAGTGGCGGTGCAGTATTTTAGACCCATGCCCTACAGCTACTGCAGCAGAGGAGAAGAACCTTGCAGCAAGGCTGTACCCCGCTAAAAGTAAGGCAGCACTCTGGTGATATCAGACAGTAGTACTGAAGCCATGGTTGGAAAGTCTGGAAGGAGAGCTTAAAAGAGCTTAAATTCTTCTCTCAGGCTAATCAGCAGGCACTGATTTAACGACATTGGATGCTCCCTAATTCTCTTAAACTTCCATTAATAAACCCCTTCCTGCAGTCCCCTCCCCATGGGCACCCATCAGAGTTACTGAACAGCTTTGCGGCCTCTTGAGTGGAGACACAACAAAGGCGGCAGGGTTGGGCTGGGTCTCCAATGTGTGCACTTTATCGGGAGCAGAAAGGAAGGAGGGATGTGCTTGTCTGAGATCAGCAAAACAGCAGCCTTAGCACTAATCCTGAGTATTCGCGTAGTGTATGGCTCTGAAATGCCTGGCCTTGGTCATAAGCTGAGATTCCCCTTCCCTGCCCTAACAAATGCCCCTTCAGTTGGCTCAACCCGAAAGCCCTCTCTGAAATCTCTCTCTTTGGTGTGGTCTGTACGACGTGCAGTGGGGATCAAGAGGTACCACCAGCCTGGTTGGTGTCACTGCCTGGTTCTGCACAGGCAAAGCGCTAGGCACTATCTGGGCAGCTTCCAGCGTGTGCTGAAAGATGGATAAATGGGTGGTGATGTGTCTTGAACATCAGCTAATCCAGAGCTTCTTGCACACTCGGTCTATCTCTTTCTCTTGTTTAGAAAAGCTAGGGAGTACCTGACAAGTATACTGGGAGCAATGGGCAACAGCAAATAGCACAGACATTCTGTCCAGCCAGGCAGCAGTAGGGACTATCTCCCTTTTAGCACCAAGGAGAGAGAGACCAAGAAGACAAGCTGCCTCTGGGAAAGCATGTGAGGAAAGCCTGCTGACAAGTGCAATGCTGAGCCTGACTCTCGGTCCATGGAAAGCTGCAGTGGGTGAATGACCCAGCTTTCACCTTCCCAGAGGGTGATGCAGGCTGTGCTGCTTTCCTTGCAAAAGGGGCCAGCAGTTCTGTGTACTTTGCTAACTTTGAAGGGATCTTCTGCACCAGAAACGAGGACACAGCCACGCTGACAGACCCAGGCATGGCTTGCACCCTTGGTCCTCTCCTCTTGCCCAGGCCAGGCTCAGAGCAGGAAGGATTGACTTTGCTACAGAAGGAAAACTTCTGCACCACCATGCAAGCCAAGGTTTGCCCAGTTTGATCTTGGGGGAAAGAAGACCCTGGGATTGGCAAAGAGAAGGCTGTGGAAACCAGATAACGCCTGCTTGTGATGGGAAGGCCATGGGGAAAAGGAGCAGAGCCAATTAGACTCGCCAGTCAATGGAGGATAAGTAATGGGATTGAGATACAGCAGGGAGAATTCAGGTTAGATGTAAGGGAGCAGGCTATCATGAGAGGAGCAGACTGGGCCATCAAATGAGCTGCCAAAGGAATCGTCATCACCGCACAGGCACGGCGAAGGGCAGACACAAGTCTGCAAGAAGAGCAGATGCCTGAGTGCTGCTCAGCCTGGAGCTGCAGCGAGTGGAAGTCTCTGTGCTGAGGAGATGGGACCACTCCACCACAGAGAGGCCGTGCACCAGAACAGACAGAGCATCTCGGGTTATCTGTGCTAATAACCTGAGCTGCAAGGAGAATTCAACCAGCTGCCCTTTGCCCAGGGCACAGTGGTCCCTCACCAGCACTTAGGAGGAAACCTATACACACACACTCTTTCTGCTGGCTCCGTCAGTTGTGTGCCATGAGCTTCCCTGTCTGGCTAGACATGCTGCCCTGCCCTTGCAGGCAGGGAGGAGGAGACAGAGCACAACCCCAGTTTCAGTCTGTTCTCCCCAGCTCCATCACTTCTTTGCCAAGCCACCATACAGTTCCCATCCCTCCTTCCCAGTTCTGCTCCCAAGCATGCCATCCCCTCTCCTGAGCCTGGTGGGAATGGAGCAGGCTGGACGCGGATGGGCAGTTCCACCATGTTCACTGGGGTAGCCGGGCCAAGAATATGAGGAAGGGGATCTCTAAGAAATCCTGGCGTGCAGTGGGGAGCACTGACTAGAGAGGTCCCGCTTCTCAGGATGCTGTGGGTCAGGAACGGCCACAGACCATGGTACTGGGACTACATCTGACACCTGGCTGTGGCTGGCACCTGGAGAGACCACCTCCAGAATAAGATTTCCTGAGTGAAAATGGGGCCAGAGGAACAAGTTGAAGAAAACTCGTGAAAAGGCCCAGAAAGAGCCAAGGACAAGGTGCCTGAAAGCAGAACTCTGCTGCAGGTGCTACAGGACAGGGGCACAGAGACCCTACTAATCTGTTAGTATTCAGAGGACTGTCTTTGCCCCAGGGAGCTAAAAGGCCTGCCAAATCTTAGATATATCCATCTGTCCAAGGCACCTTGGAGCCTAGAAATTGAAAGATGAGCCACCATAGCCCAATTTAAGCAATGTGTAGGAGATTTCAAAGAGAACATGTTGGGAAGGGCAAGCGGACCACAATCCTCACTAATGACCCGCTGCAGCTCCACTGACTGAGCCTTTCCTGATTCACTGGGACATACAAGCACACACCATTATCTCCCCAGAGTCACGATGATCCTCGGCATTGGCCCTGGCTTACATTAAGCCCTTGGAGAGAGAAGCACAAGTGAACAGCAAGCCCGATGTCATCACTAAACAAGAAAACCCCTAGGGCAGCCAAAGGGGCTGCAGCCACTTTCACCCAGTCTGGATCTGTGCAGATAATGAGAACAAAATTGGATGGGGAGAGATCAAGACCTGCACATCCAAGCATTCAAGGTCAGTAGTGATAACAACTGATGCGTCTCCTGGACTTAATGCAGATT
>JAVHNF010062646.1:0-11519 GCA_034783455.1 Micropsitta finschii
CACACCTGAATGAAGGAATTCTGTGGCTGTTCTGAGGGGGGGGGGGGGCACATCCCCCCTTCCTATGCTTCAGTGTAGGCGGGGAGCTCCTCCAGGGCCTGGTTCTCTGCATCTGCAGACTGAAATCTCAGCCTGTGACAAAGGAGGAGTTACTTACCCAGCTTGCTTCTAAAAGCCCCAGCCGAAGCCCGTTCTGCACACAGAACAGCCATGCAGCACAGCTGCAGTGACCCAGCTTTCAAATACAGGATGGACGGGGCTTGGAGCAGGCTGCTGTAGTGGAAGGTGTCCCTGCCCGTGTCAGAGGCTTGGAACTGGATGAGCTTTAAGGTCCCCTTCAACAGAAACCAGGCTGGGATATTATGGTTCTAAGGCCAGTGCTGTTGGAAACCCATTGGCCTGGCTCTGCGCTGGTACAGGCAACGCACCGACACTCAGTGGTGGCATCATGTCCAAGGCTTGTGGTACACACACAACCAAGCCTGCACAGCTCCCTTCCAAAGCACCCCAGCACACTAAATCACCCGCTGCTATAGACACAGCCCGCTCCTATAGACACTCCTATATCTGGGAAGTCACAGCAGAAAGCATGGCCATGCAACACTGGATGGAACCACCAGAGCCGCCACGTCCTGGCACACACAACCCCTGGCAACCACACCATGATGTCTCATATAAAACAGGCCATGCCTGCAATGTGCAGCTGTAGACCACAGACCCATCCCCATCCCATCCACAGCAAACCCCAGCACACCGGGAAGGGGGTGACCCCACAGTGGTGTCTTGCCGAGGGTGTTCGAGGCTGAGCAGAGCATCAGCATCACAGCCCCCAAGCCAGGGACACGCTCTGGGATGTCCAGCTGGGATGATGGCTCCTGGGATGGAGGGCATGGATGCTCCAGCTTCTCAGCTGTGGGTTTGAGGCACTGACAGAGCGTGTGTGGAGTTGTCTTGTACTAATAAATATTACTGCTTAATGTAATTTGAAGTATCAGGTTGAGTCATTGCTCAACCTCGTTGATTCCCTCAGCTCACACCCTGAGTTATACATGAAGTATGTGGCTGCCCCATCCCTGGCGGTGTTCAAGGCCAGGTTGGACACAGGGGCTTGGAGCAAGCTGCTCTAATGGAGAGTGTCCCTGCCCATGGCAGGGGTTGGAGCTGGATGAGCTTTAAGGTCCCTTCCAACCCAAACCAGGCTGGGATTCTATGATCTTAGGAGACCATTCATGAATATTCCTTACAGACTCTATTGCATCTCTTTGGGATTTGCAGGCCCTTGGGGGAACTTCCAAAATTCTTTTGTTTCCTCTTCTCTGTGTTTTAACCTGGACACCCAAGGGTCACTCTCACAGCCGGCCTGGTGGGAGCAGCCTGCTTGTCACTGTTACAAGAGGATTCTCCTATGAGATTTCTGGAGCTCTCTTCTGAAAAGGTGAAGAAAGAGCAATAAACCCACCACCCATCCTGCAGCTGCTGTGTTCCGAGGGTTCGCTTCACATCGGTGTTGATTACTCACCCAACAGACTTAATGCAGATGAGATTTCCATGTCGGATATGGGGTTTAATATATAAATATGTAAATGTATTGCCAGGTTCAGTAACAAATCATTTGGCCCCTGTGTTTTCATAAAATGCTAGCCCCATGGGAGCCGAATCCATTTTCTAATGCATAAAATCAGACTGAGCCCGTCTATGCTAATTTCCATCCGAGCTAATACAATATTCATTGCAGAGTGTCTTATCTGTGATTCTTCTTGATAAGTAAATTCTCCTGTTATGACTCATGGCAATTACCAAAGCCCCCAAAGGCACTAAAATAACAAATAGTGAGAAGGTTTGGGGGGCAATAATGGGGTTAGCAGGTGTGAATCAAGTTACGGACAGTTTCCCTGGTCTTGGCTGGTCTGTGTCCCATCCAAAGAGCATGTGTTTGCTAGGGGAGCAATAACAAGGTTCGCCTCAGAAGACAAGGGTGATCCAATCGCTGTGAGCCAGGTGATGCTCTGTCCTCTAACCTCTGGGTCTCAGCCAGGGATGCGCAGGAAGGAGGCACAGCAGTGATCCTTGGGACTAGGAGCAGGTGGGTTGTGGCAGCCTCAGCCTTTGCCAGGCAAGTCCAGAAAGGAAACCAGAGCTTTGTGGCTGGTGAGAAACCTCTGATGCAGGGTAAAAAAGGTGCAGGGATTGACCTGGCACATGTCACTCACCTCCTAAGAGGCTGAAAGCCCATCAGTTTTCTGATGTGTTATTTACATTTCCTGAACATGCTAAACCCAGGATGAATTATCTTAAAGAGTCCTTGTTTTCTGAGTCAGTTTTGTATTTGTGGTTGGAGGTTTTAGTGGCTGGGTGCTTTGGTGTGCATGTTTCTGCACACAATCTGGTGAGGTTGGAATGTTTTGAGTAGTAAATGAAGTCCCTGATAGCGGTGGGATCATACTTACTACAGTCTGTGTCTAAACTGAGCCCTTAATTTTCCCAGATCAGCAGAGCTCATTTCAAATCTCTGCTTTGGTATGCTGCACTGTTCAGGTTAGACAGGATTCTGAGATGAACCTATGTTCCTAGCCTGTCCCTCGTGTATAATGCAGGTCTTGGGAGGATGGAAAAGCAGATATTTGGGGCAGGGCTGGAAATCTAAATTAGGATATAGATCTGAATCATGTGTGATGCTGATCACTGGCTGCTTCTCCTGGCTTCAGTAGTTCTTTGTGCCTTGAAGAGTAGGGCCAGAGTGAGATTTCCCAATTCCTTCAGTCTGTTTAACCCATCCCTGCCCTAGAGCTATGTTGATACCAGCAGGTAGTATAAGCCTTTTTGTGACACAAAATGGTTTTCTTGGCATACCCTTAGGACTTGCAAGCCACTGGGCACGTTCTTGCACTGCTGCAGCCCCAGCCTGGTGCTGGCAGCCCCAGCGCACAGTGTCAGCAGGAATGTGAGCAGCTGGAATGAGGGGAATGTGGCCGCTCGCCTGGACCTGCAGGGCAGGCGTGGGACAGACAGATGGCCATGTATTTCCTAGAGAAATGCCTCGAATTCAGAGGGCTTGTGAGTAACCCACTGTTGAACAAACATGGGAGCACAGTGCCAGGAGTCTGGTAGAGGCAAGCATGCTGGATTCCCCCTGCACAGAGAATGGCTTTGCAGGGTATTTCTGATGAACAAGCTTTAAGGTGAACCTTTGGGTGGGGGGCAGGAGGGTTTGAGTTGCCTGGGTTTGCTGGTTGTGGCTTGGGATGTGTTGCTGGGTAAAGGAGGAGATGCTGGGTAGCAAGCAGGTGAGAAGCAGACAGCAACACCTGGCACTCACACTGGTCACCTTGTCTCTTGGGGCCTGATCCCAAACTTTCTCCCCTCTTCCTTCCCTGTGGGATGTTTCTTTGTTTCCTTGATGACAGAGGAATGATGTGCTTTCCAGGTGAAGTCACTAACATGAGTTGTGGCTGGCAAGCCTGTTCAGATGGGACAGTTGCCAGTTGGTAACCACCCTTCCTCATTGCCAGCCCAGCTACATTTGATAGATGACTAGTGCTAAACCTCTGCTGCAAGTGTGTTTGCCTCCCTCATAATGGCTTCTCCTTTATGGTGGATCTTTTCAGCCCCATAGCTTGGGCCAAAATGCTGCTGTTTCCCAAGGGTCAGAACCTCATTGGATGTCCCTAGTGAGCCATGTGGCAAAATCTGCTGGCATTAATGTGTATGATCCTGCTCCATCTCCACTTGCAGAGATGTGGGTATTGGGTATTCCCAGGGGTGATCCATGGCCCTGAGTACTAAATCACCACTGAATCAGTGGTTCATGACTCGTGAGATGCATCCTTGTGCTCTGGAAATGGCTGGACGATCATCTCTGAGTGCTGGAGAGGTGTGGGGATTTCATGGAGGAGTTTGTGGCTGGTAAAATACATTGCCTTCCTTCTGGGAGGGAACACACCCTGCTTCCTGGCTGCCATTGCCTGTGGAACACGCTGCAGGAAGGTTTGTGTGTGTTCCTGTGAGCCGGGGACCAGGCTCTTCCAGCAGCAGCCACTTCTCAGCGCTGGGGTGGCAGTGTCTGTGGGGCACTGATGCTCTGCCTTGTGCACAGGAGGCATGTTTGTCTAGCACTTGGCACGAGAGAGCTTGCAAGGAGGGTCCCTCCATGATATGGTGGGTTTGCACCAGGCAGCACCACATGGCATTAACCCCTGCCTGCACTTGGGCAGGGAAAGGCAGGCAATGCCAGAGCCTGTCTCAGCTTCCTGCTCTGGCTGCTGAATTACAGTGCTCTGCTAGGACAGAAACAGGATCCAGGGACCCTGATCCCTGCTCTGCTTGAGCTGCAGAGAGGCAGCATTGCTCGCTGGGCTCCTGCCAGAGCCAGAGGCAATAGGAAAAGGCCTTTCTCCCCACACCCTGTTGCTGGCTGGTTCACACTTTGGCTGATCCCATCTTGTTTTCCTTCCTCCACAGGCATCCCAACTCTCATCGTCCTGGACTCCAAGGGGGATGTGATCACGCGGCAGGGGCGGGTGGAGGTGCTGAATGACATCGAGTGCCACGAGTTCCCCTGGCACCCCAAACCTGTGCTGGAGCTGACGGACACCAACGCCGTGCAGCTGAATGAGGGCCCCTGCCTCGTTCTCTTTGTAGGTATGGAGCATTCTGCTTTGAAAGCAGAGCCTGTGCTTAGGAAGGGGACTAAGCTACCTGCCAGAGAACTTGCCTCTGGTGGTGACAGTACCCTTAGGAAGGGCTATCGGCCCGTTTCCATCACTAAGAGCAGTGCTGTGTGCTCATGTGTCTGGAGAGGCCATGGGAAGAGAGCGGTCCCCATGGAGTTTCCTTCAAGGGATTTAAGGGGGCTGACAGACCTGGAACCTTGCCTATACCATAGAAACGGGCTGCTGCAGCTCACAGGGTTCCCATGCAGCAACCTGAGGAGTAGTGGTTTGCAGTGGAGTGGCCATATCAAAGATGGTGGCTGTGGAGAGGAATGCTGAGTAGATGTACTAGAGTACAAGAAATACACTGTCACAACCACTGGTGATGGAGATGGGAAAAGCCTTTCCGGAGCAGGGACTTCAGGCACATGTAATTTTCTAGAGGAGGCAGAGAAAGCAGCATCTCTGGGAGAGGTTACAGCTCTGTGCTGGAAACCACAGCTCAGGCCTTGAATCCCTGGCTGAGCAGGGCTGTGAAAGTCAGAGAAGCCTCTTTCATACTCTGCTGGTCCTTGGTTATTTCCCCTGGGGGGTGCTGGCTGCAGGACAGGGCAGGCTTTTCCCCTAAGTTCCTGTCCCTCTTCCACTGCTGCCCCACACATGAAGCTCCCCTGCAGTTGGAGAGAGGCCTGGAGCTCATCCCAAGCACAGCTGGCTCGTTCCTCATTGCTTCCCTGCCAGCGGCAGGGGTTAAATCAGGCCGTGGCTGGGATGAGCTGTGCTGCAGGCTGAGCCCCGGGGGGGTGGCAGAGGGGTGTGCACAGCATGCCGGGGAGCAAGCCGAGGGGTCCTGGGCTGTTGGGGGAATGTGTCTGTCCCTGGAGCGCTCTGTGAAGCTGCAATGGGGGTTGCTGAAGAAGCCCCCTTTGCCCTGAGCCTGCTGGTGTTGTACGGGGCCGGGGCCCTGGCCCAGGGCAGGGCTCATGTCCCGCTTCCTCACATGCCCTTTGTGAGCAGCACACCCTTCTCTGCAGTGCTGATAACACAGCTCTTGCTCTTTCCCTTCTTCCTTTTCAGATTTCCTTTTGACCCTGATTATTTATTCAGCACAGCCCAGCAAAGGATGTGAGCACAGAGCCAAAAATCCTCTCCTCACACGGGAAGGACCGGTTGGCCACGCCAAGCGTGACTGATTGGGGCCAGCGCTGCAGGCCTCTAGAAAGAGTTATTTTTGTCTTGCTCTGAGCAAAGTTTTTCTATCACCTTGCTGCAAACTGCTCGTTGGAAGGGCACGATCCAGTCAGTGGCTATGGCTCTTGCTCAGCATGGCCTTGGTGAAGGCTGCTGGCAATGTGCTGGGGCAGAGATGAAGCTGGTGCTGCACTGGAGCAGGGGAAGGCAGGCTTAGCAAGTGCCAGTCATGAATAAATCCTGACTGATGTACATCCTTCCACAGAGAGGTTAGGGCTAGGTTAGCCAGAGTCTGCAGGGCTGCCTGGAGTGCCGCCAGCAGCAGTTCATAGAAAAATCAATCCCTGCAGGCATCCCATAACCGTATGTATTTATCACTGTCATGAACGCAGGACAGACCCTGAAATCCAGTGTGCAGTGTCCCTGGAATCTCCTACTTTGCTTGGAGAAGCCAGAGAGGAGGACAGGGATGTATGGAGCAAGGCCATAGAGTGCCGTGAGCACAGGCATTTCCTGTCCCAGCTGGGGGACTGGACCGGTTGTGTTGGGTGGTTACATCTTGGGCCACAAGAGCTGCATGAGCTGCACACACGAGGAGACCAGAGGCCACTCTTATGCCATCTTCCTTGTTTTTTAAATGCTAAAAGTTGTCCCCAAATTGAAATCGTTTCATCTCGATGCTGCTCAAGGACGCAGTCTCTCCTCTTTCCAGCGCAGTATTTGAACTTCAGTGGTGGCTGGCGTTTGATTGATGTTGCCATCTCTTTCTACTCTACCTCTGTCAAATCAAAGCTGCCTTCACAGTGCTGCTGCAGCAGAGACTCGAGCAGAAAAGCTGCTGAGCAGCGGTCCCAAGGCGGAGGGATGGTGGGTGGCGGGCAGGGGTGGCAGGCAGCCTCAGATCAGCGCCTTCGTTTGGTCTTCAAAACATGCCGACTTCTCAAACTGCAGAGCGGCTTCTTTTGTGCCTGTTTGTCCCTGCACTTCAGTAACAACACCAGGGAGTAAGCAGGGAAGTATTTGGGCAGCAGGAGCTGCTCTTCTCCCTGTTACACGTCTCCCTGTCTCACATGAAAAGCACATTTCAGCTGCTCCCTAATTGCTACAGAGCTGTGCAGCTTTGAAGTTCGTGCTGCGCATCCGGGCTCCGGTTTCCTGTGTGGTGGTGCTGTGGGATAGAGCTGCCAGCACCCGGCCCGTTTGCATGCATTTGATCCTAATCCTCTTTTTGCCTTGCCTCTTTTGTTTTGTCTCCCCACCTCTGTGTCCTGCAGATTCAGAGGATGATGGAGAGTCGGATGCAGCAAAACAACTGATTCAACCCATAGCTGAGAAAATCATTGCCAAGTACAAAGCCAAAGATGAGGAGGCACCGTTGCTCTTCTTCGTGGCGGGTGAGGTAAGCAAGAGGAGAGCACAAGGCTATAAACTGCTTTGTCTTCATACAAGGACTGAGCTGGGTTGGGTACTGCTGTTGCCATTGATCAGGTGGGTAAACTGAGGCATGGAGCTACTGCAGCTAGTCAGGGTCTGTGGGGCAAAACCAGACCTAAGTCCTGGCTCAATCCCCTGCTGTTGTTGCTAAATATTCCTTCTGGCAAAGGGGTCCCAACCCAGCATTTGCTCAGAGGTGGAAAAGCCTGATGGCAGGCAAGGGAGCTGCTGGGCATGAGCTGAGGGAGACTGAGACAGAGCTGCGCTGCCCTCAAAGCCTGAGGCTGTGTGAGCAGGGAAGTGAGCTGGGCAGGAGGAGAGCAGCCAGGGTTTGGGTTCCAGCCTGGCCCAGCCTGTGCTACCCTCCTTGCTCAAGTGCTGCTGCCTGCATTCCCACCCTGGGAAGAGGGCAGGGACTGGTGCTCCAGCCTCTTCCGTAAGGGGTGCCTGCAGGAGGCAGCCCCAGTCCCACAGGCTGGGCTTGTTTCTGTGCTGTGTGAATGATACCGAGCAGGAGCCGTGCAGGGAGCAGGAGGGCAGCGTGGGGCTGTTCTCATTCCAACACAAGCTTCTCAGCTCCAGGCTGTTTCCTGAGTTGGACACGCTATTGGTGGCTGGGATGGTATTTGGGTCCTGTGAGGCTGCAGTGCTCCCAGGCAAGGATATGCCACAGAAAATAGAAAATAGGAAAATGGGGCTTTAGGTCTCCCTTTGCCCCGCACAGGCACTTTTGCTGGTCTTGCAAATGAGGAGGGTTTGGTGCAAGGGTCAGAAAAGCTCCCAGCCCCTCCCTAGGCCTGCAGTTTCCCTTCCGTGGTGCTGCTCGGGGCCTGGGCAGGTGGCAACCACTGCAGAGCCGTGCGCCTGCTCCATCCATCCCTCCACACTCACGTCACAGCCGCAGTGTGCCGCAAGCAGGGCCACCCGGAGCCGCCCTGCACACAAAAGGGTCCCCATCACTGCACCCTGTACTCCCCCCCCCCGCCAGGAAAGCCCCCGCCACCACCTCCCACAGCCCCTTCAGCCCCTTCTGAGCAGGCGTTCCCTCTACCACCACTGTAATGGGTCTCCAAGCATCCCAGCTCAGCCCTACAGCCCTGAATAAGCCCCTTGTTGGAAAGGCTATTTTGGGAGGGTCTAGGACCTGCCCCCCCCTCCCCCAGAGCCTGCAAAGCATTTTCCTCCTGCTCACTGGCTGTAGCTGAAACATTGCTGCTATTCATCCAGCTCCCGACATCCCTGTGGCAGCCAGGCCGAAGAATGGGGAGCGTCCGGCACGTCCCATTCATCCGTCACCTCAATAGCTGGGAGCACTGGCCCCAGGTCTCCGCCGGCCCCCATGCACAAAAGCAGCCTGGCCATGGATGGAGTAGGCGCCTCCCATTCCTCTCCCAGTGCTGTCTGGGCTAGTTTTGCATTGATTAAAAATGGGTTTTGGTCCCTTAGCAGTGATTTAGATACAGGAAAAGGCACCCTGACACCTCATTTGGGGGGGGGTGGGGTGAGCACCCCAGTCCTGAGGCAGTGGTCCCAGCCCTGCTTGCCCTTCCCTGCCACGTGGTCCGACTGCGCCAGAAACCTCTGCAATGGAAGGGGAGGCGCGACAGGAGTTACCCTGGTGGCTGCCGTGTGCCGCAGAGCCCCCAGCCGCTCACCACATTGATTCATTCCCATTATTGCCTTTGGAAAGGGGCTCAGGGAATGCCTTGTTTCGGATGTTGTGCATCATGGGCTTGGCTGGGAGCAGGAGATGAATTGCCCCAGTGCCGGCTTTTGCATTGCACAGCCTTGGCAGAGACAAATTCTTACCTTCACCTAGAGGTGCTGTGCCTGGCTAAGGCGAACTCAATTTCTGCTGGGGAGCTCTGTGGCTTTAGTGTGTGCCCTCAGACACTTGGACCTGCTGGTGGGGTCTCGGCATTGGCTCAAAGCACAGGCCTGTCCTATTCACATGTTCTGGTTTGCTCCATGCACACAGATCCCTTTGGCATCCGCCCCTTGTCAGCAGCAAGGCTGTGGCTGTGCTGGCAGGGGCTGGCCAGTCCCCACATTGAGCACTTGTCCCCAGCTCGTGAGCTGTGGATGCTGAAATCGCTTCTGCCCCAGAAGTTCCAGAGTAGCCTTGGGCAGTGGGTCAGTCTATGGGTGCTGGGAGCTGTGCCCTGCACAGGAAGGGTTGGAGGAGTGCCTGGTCCCATCCCAGTCTGGGATAAATGAGCCCAGTTTGGGTTTGATGCGATCCACAGGCAGAGCAGGCAGCAAGGTGGGTGCTGCGCTCATGGTTACTGCAGTGTTGGTGCGAAGCCATCCCTTGGGAAGATACCTGTGGGTTGGACCATGGTGTGGGAGCAGTAAACTGCTCCTGGTGTTCTGCCTCTGCTGATGACCTCTCTCCCTCTTGTTTCGGCCTCCAGGATGACATGACCGACTCGCTGCGGGATTACACCAACCTGCCCGAAGCTGCACCCCTGCTCACCATCCTGGACATGTCGGCCCGAGCCAAGTATGTGATGGATGTGGAGGAGATCACACCTGAAATCGTGGAAGCCTTTGTCAGCGACTTTCTAGCAGACAAGCTAAAACCTGAGCCCATCTAAGGGGGCTTCTGTGCCAAAAGACATTATTTAAAACTAGGTCTCTTCCGCCGCTTGTGGATTCTCCAGCGTGTCCTCACGCCTGACCCAGTATCCAACCTTCTTGTGGTGCCTTGTTTTACGCAGTGAATCCTTCTCCTAAGCAAACTCCTTGAGATGCACTTTCAGCAGGGAGTTGTTGGCGTTTGGAGACTTGCTTGTGCTTCATGGTGATATATTCTCTAATAACCAGGCCAGAACTGTTATTGTTATTTTATACATGGCACTAGCTAGCAGGCAAATCTTTTTGCATGGTGTTCTTCCCAACGTATGTGTCAGGCAGCGGATGGGGTTCTTGGGGCTCTTTTCTTGTCCTTCTCCCCCTTCTTTCCTTTCCTATCACCCCTGCTGATCCAGTGACTTTGAGGAAGCAATAAGGAAACCGACCCCTTTGCCCCTGGCCCGTCCTTTCCCATGCAAGTGCCCTGATGAGGCGAAGACAAAGTCTTAACTGCTGACAACCTCTGAAAGACCACGACGCAGCCGAGCTCTTCCTCCTGGGGGTCAGACCTTTCCTGGTGGATTTTCCACCTCCCACCACAAGCACCGACAGCCTTAGGTGGCGCTGGCTGAGCGTGTCAGGGTCCACCCGCCTGCAATGGGTGATATTCCATCCCTCGCTTTCTGAGCCAGGAGGAGGACCACCATGGGGCTGCCCTCCCCTCTCTAGTCTCTCCCTTGTGCTCTCCCCATCTCCTTGTCGCCCCTTTCTCTTGTATGAATTGTCTTCTCCCCTCTCTGTTAGTTGATAGAGCTGTTTTTCGTAGCTGTGTCCCAAACTCAATGTTAATGGTGCTGTTGTTTAAAAAGTAACCAAAAAAACCCCAACAACAACAAAATCCCTCCCTTAACCCAAGCAGCACAGCCCAGCCCCCCAAAGTGACATTGTAAAAACTGTACATGGTGATTGGAACTTTGTAATAAAACTGTTACAACAACCTTGTCCCTGGAGGTGCCGATTACCCTGTCCTGCTGTCAGGGAGAGATGTGCCAGGCTTTGAGAGCGCTCCAGTCCACGTGTTCCGAGGCAACCAGGAGGAAAAAGATACCCACCCAATATTAATTATGACTTCTGAAGCTTTGCCTAATTACATTGTCTCTCTTCAGATAACGACACAAATATTTATGAGTGGGACTTTTTATTCTCATTGTAATCAGTGACATAAATAGGTAACACCTTTATAAAGAGTTAATAAAAATGTGTCAACACAAGCTCAA
Source organism: Micropsitta finschii (assembly GCA_034783455.1). Classification (NCBI taxonomy): domain Eukaryota; kingdom Metazoa; phylum Chordata; class Aves; order Psittaciformes; family Psittacidae; genus Micropsitta; species Micropsitta finschii. The sequence goes on from JAVHNF010062646.1 coordinate 11,126, forward strand.
GCACAAACTGTCGAGCAGTGTGCAGGAAAACATTCCCATGTTTATTGTATTAATTGAATATTCATGAGATGCCAATTTAAATTACAGTTCACAACTGTTGCTCTGTCTAATGAATAATTTAAACAAGTGTGGCCAAAGAGATTTCAACGCTGCATTAGCAAACTGCAAGGGATTAAGCAACAGAGAATTTATAATTAGCTTTGTATATCCTATAATAAATGCATTGGAAAGATGGTTTTAATTATCCCACATGTTAATTCAGAATTCAGTGCATTAATTTTCAGCTGAAAAGTAACCCTTTCTTCCCAGATAGTGTATTGGTCTCCTCTTCGTCTTTTGCATCTCAGGAACAGGGAATTACAAGTATGGAATGGCCCAATCATTGCAAATCTCA
>JAVHNF010062647.1:0-10677 GCA_034783455.1 Micropsitta finschii
AACTGGGGGGAGATACTCAGAAGGGACCGGCCGCTGCTCAGGTCAGGCTGGGTATCTGTCAGTGGATGATGAGCAAATGTATTGTGCATCACTTGTCTGTCTTGGGGTTTATTCCTATCTTTTTCCTTTAATATTTAATAATAATAATAATAATAATAATAATAATAATAATAATAATAATAGACTTTACTTCAATTATTGAACTGTTCTTAACCAACATTTTTTACCTTCCTTTCCAATTCTCCCCATCCACTGGGGGGAGGAAGCGGTGAGCAAGTGGCTGCATGGTGCTTGATGAACAGCTGGACTTAAACAACAACACCCCTCCCAAAGCATGTGGGCTTAGGGCATGTGAAGCCTGCATGAGACACAAATACTTGACGAATATCACACTATGAGTGAGAACAGAATTATTTCTGCTCCTTCCCCCCCAAAAAAAACACGTCAGAAATCCCAGGTGCTCTACTATCCCATTAAGAGGATCTCTACTTCAATCACATTTAAGTGTTCAGCTAACTAGAATTGACCAAGTCTATGTAAGCCGCTCTTTGTCCTTGTCTTGTCTATGGAGTGAAGCTTTAATTCCTCTCCTCAGCCTCCAGACACAGACTGCTTTTGGGTGGCCACCACTTCCTCCATGGCCTTTGCCTCAGTTGATATCCATGCCCAGTCTACAAGCTCTGTACTGCACAGCCACAAGCATGCTCTTGGTGCTTTATGAAAGCTAATTAATGGGATGTGTAGAATGCCAAAGTGTTTAAAATGAAGTATTTTCCCTCACTGAAGAATGATTAATATCTTGGACAGATGTGAATGTTGTGCTTTGTTAGCAGTACTAGCAGTATGTTGCATGGCAGATAAGCACACACAAAACCATCACCCCATTGGAATACTAATTATTCCTTTTGAATGCAATTCATTATAAAGACAGCATTCCAAATTCCACACATCAAATGTTACAATTAAAACATTTGCAGAAGTCTCACTGTAAATTCTACAGCCCAATGCTCATCTGTGCCTACACACTCAAAGAAAACAGCTGGAGATAAATCCACTTAAGGTCTTTCAGATATTTAGATGAGAAGAACCAAAGTGGGAGAACAAATGAAGGACCTCCCAAGCCAGGAACACCCTGGGAGTGTTTTGCCAGTGGGAGTCTGTTCCAATTGCATTAACTCTGTTTTAACATTTTTCACATTTGGCTCCCAAAGGTGTAGGGTGGGAGCTGGTTGGATTTTCCAACATCACGTTGAGGTTAACTCCCTTTAGCATCCAAGTCAGTCACTAAAGCACATGCTAGAATGCCAAAAGGTCCTGTTTGCTCTCTGTATAACTCTAAAATCCAGTTCTCAGTAGAAAACTGACCACCTTCCCCACTGTAACTGTGTTGGCTGACAAAACTACCACAAGAAGATGCCCTTTCCCTTGCTAGAGCTGCTGTTCAAGTGACTTATTTTGGTGGCCACAGGCTGTGGGGCAGCCCCACAAGCTGCTCTGACAGTCTATCCAAAGCTATAAACATCTCCAGAAGAAGAGACGTGACACCTCCAGACTGCCCAACCACAGTCCAAAGAGAACAAAGACATAGCTACCACTTCTCTGAGAGAGAGGGACCCCAAAACAGCTTCCCCTCAAAGCAGCCATGCGGCAGAAAGCAACAACCCCAGCTAACATGGCTGTCCTCTTTCAAAGACACATTACCCAGCCACATTTAACCAGGTTCACAGAAGGGTTAACACAGAGTCCTCAGCTCTATTTAAGGCTGTCAACACTCTGGGTAGAAAAATCCCCCTTTGGTTTAAAGCTGGATCTTCCTGCCCGGTTCAGCAGTGCCATGTCCTGGTGGGGCCATCCGAGCAGAGCCCCAGCACAACTCCAGTGGCCAATGATGCCAAAGGCAGCTGTAGACCTTGGCCTCAGGGTGAACCAACATCATGAGGCAGGAGGAGAGACAAGGATAAGAAAAGTGCTGGCACGGATGATCAGCCAGGGAAGATGTGACATATTTTATCAGCCGATCATAAACTGCATGGAGGATGGCACTGTATAAAGGTGCAGTGCTTCCCAGGAAGAGCTCCCGTTTGATATTTTCCATGGAAAAAGTTTCTGAATAATTTAAAATCAAAATTCACTGTCTTGTTTCATCTCCAGCTGTTCTTTTCCTTTCGCATTGCACTGACAATAGAACACAACAGAGCAGGACAGGACAGAGTGGAATATATTTCTCACCTTTCTTAGATGAAACTGCCTGACACTGCTTGACACCACTGAAATGCTACATTTCAAGAAATCTATCTGATTTTTACCACCAGAAATATTTCAGCTTTTCTGTTCCACAAAACATTCTAAATTTCAACTTTTCACCCCAATTAAGGACAGAGACAAATCTCACGATGCTGGAATGTCTCACAATACTTACCATTTCAGTGGGCTGCAGTTAAGCTGAGGGGGGTGCGTAACACCACGCTCAACCTCTAACTCCATCATTCTTATAATTGGAGAATTTCAATATGAGTTTGAATAGAAAAGTCAAAACTGGCTGCTGTCAAATCTGGGCAGGGCTTTCTCTGGGCTTGTGAATTGCATATGATGCTTATAGAAATAAGAGACATTGTATATAAAATTTATAAAACCAAAAAAAACCCCAAACCAACAAAACATGGGCTATGCATTCTATATTTGCCTTGCTCTAGTGATCACGAACTATTTCCAAACACATCAGACACATGTCTCTCTCTACCCCATTTCAAGACATACTACTTTGTCAGTGCTAGATTTACATAAATAGATATTAATGGCTTTATCTCTCATTTTCAAATTGACCCAAGAACTTCAATATCTTGACAGGTTACTTGGAATTGCTGTTAAAGGCAGCTCACATTTGTCACTCATTTAAGCCACAGGTATCGGACTTGTCAGCCGAATTTATCTATTTGGTGTCAGAGAAAACCAAATTGCTATTGACACACCACAGGGAACACCCTGCTCCCAGGATACAAAATGCCAAAGGTCACCACAGGGTTCACCTGGACACCTGCGGGATAAAAAAGGGGAAAACCGGTTGTCATGAAGCTTGCAGGCAGTCCTGACAGAAAGAAAACTGTCGGCTGCTGCTGTTTGGTATTCGCACCAAGTGTTTCTTTGGCCGAAGCTTTATTAGTCAAGCACGTTAGGGCTGAAGGTTTTCTTTGGCCCACCGTATTTTCTATTACACTTTTCAGACTTCATTCTGGCCCTCGAGTCTCTGCTTTTTAGACATACTTATTTTTGCATCTCTTTGGCCTATTTGTTGGAGATGTAAGATGGCTGACAGCAGTCAATTATAGTCAAAGTCTTAAAACCAGAGAATAACTATTTAACCATTATTCTAACAAGTAAAGCACACATTATAGTGACATGATACATTTAAAACCCACCAAACCCTCCAGCAGGAAAAAGCTGTAAGACGGGAGCTGAGCTTTATGCACAGCTTTCTAAACAAAATTATTGGCTGTAAGTCTTGTATATGTTTTTGTCTTCCTCTGCACATCCATTCATTGAGCTGCCTCTTTGATGGACACATGGCCACACAGAAGATGTGCAAAGCAATGTCGAAGTCTGTGTAATAATTCTTCAATCACATGGTGTCACAGCGAATCATGTCTAATAACAAAGGTTCCTTGCAGGATGATGACAGTCCTGAAGAGGATATTGTAATACTGAGTCTGTCATGAGTGATGCAGTTTCAAGTTTTTTCCTATCCTTTTGTCCTGCTAGTCACTTGACTGAAAGCACCAAACAATGAAGAGTGGCAGCAGCATCCTTGGGAGAGCAGGATGATGACATAAGTTCAATAACCAGGGACTGTCTCCCAGAGATCAAATGAAAGCCTGAAAGAGTTTCAGGCACACCACTTGTCAGGTCAAGATTAGTCATTAGGCTTTCTTGTTGTCTTGGACTTTGAAGATCATATTCTTCCTGCTCTCCCAGCACAGTCAGTCAGAACAAAATAGCCTCCACACTGTGGCAAACTTTTTAGGTTGCTCCAGTTGTGGTACCCCTCTATGTGATCTTCACCAAGACCCTTACGGAGCTCTGTTCCATCCCCATCAGTGGGGAACAGGAGTGGTAACTCCACACAAGCCAATCAATTAATTCTGGAATACAGAGTCTGAGTCATATGTGTACATTTCTTCATTGATATTGACTGCAGAAAACCTAAAACTGAGTAATAAATTCCAGGATTCCCTGGCAGCAATGGCTCAAGCAGCTGCCAGTCCCTGCTCTCCATGAGGCCATCTCCATCCTGAGCCGGCACTGAACTCTTCCTGCTCAGCCTGAGCACCTCCAGACTGATTAGAAGCTTCACCACTACCTTTCTCCTAGTCTCTCCTGATGTCTGAGCGGAGACAGGGAAAAACAGCCTGGGGGTAACCCCAGCAGTTTCCCAGGTTCTAGAGGCGACTTGGGCATGAGGGCTATTTGTTATTGTTAAAAGGCAGTGAAGGGTAAGTGCTTCAGCCGCCGCCAAAAACACAGCCCTAGCTCCTCCACTTCTGAGCTAAAGTCTCAGCAGCGTAATATTGCAAATACTTCTCCAGAAGATTTAGTTTCATGGTACCCTAATGCATAGCACTATGGTGGGATGCCATAGAGGGAGCCCATAGGTATGTGACTGGATTGAATTCCCTTAAGGAGAGCTCATGACTGGCATCTTTGATGAGGAGATTTATTCATGCATGGGATGCAGCCAGTCTCCTCAGCTTCTATCTATTTTCTTGCAATTACAAGGACATATGGCTGTGTTTCATAATTAATTTCCACAAATTAGGGGCGTTCAGAGATGGCTGCTTAGAGTAAAACAATCATGGTCTTATGTGAGTTTGCATTTGCATTCATTTATTTACAAATATAGGTAAATTAGTTGTTCCAATGGCCACAAGAAGGCTTTACCCCTTCAAAACCCATTGTCTCTGGCACCCCAGGGCCCTTGGTGAATCTAAACAAAATTAGTTCCCTAACATTGTTTCACGGTCAGAATATAATTTTTCGACAACTGGGGACTGAGACACAAAAGTGTTTTGATTCAGCCTTGTAATAGGAACTGCAGCAGAGAAGATTTAAGTCGAAATGGTTTTTGCCAAAAGAGGAGAAGAATCTACAAGAATGATAAAAATACGATCAATACTTCAATACATGTTTTCAGAATTCCCCTTTCTAAATAGTAAAGATACTTTTCAAGCTTATACTACCTAAACATAATAGCATTTTACCACAAAGAAGCACTGTATGCACAGTTGTATCTAACTTGGATTTATGGTGGATCAGTGATTAGGTCTTCCCAAACAACAGAAATCCTCGAAAAGCTTACAGAAAAAGGCTTACCAAAAGAGGCCATGAAGATTTGCTTTTGTTTTTGTTTTTTCTTGAAGTATATGCAATTTAAGGATACTAATGATTTAGTATGCAATCCGTAGAAATAAATCTGGAAATAACAGGAAGGAATTAAGAGGCCCTGAAATTTCTCTGAATACCCAAAAGAATTCCTGGAGAATGAAGCAGTGGAATAATTCCTCAGGTAAGAAGTTTCCCATTACATTCCAAATTTAATTACTGCCTTGGATGTAGCACTGGAAAAACAAAGAGTAGTGAAACAACCCTGCCCTCACAATAAATTGCTTCTATTTCTAACTTGCAGGTTTATTAGGTAAGTTTTTCTTTTTGATATAGAGACAGAGTAAAAGAGCTCTACGCATTGCTACTTTTCAGTGGCTCTCCACAAATATCTTCAATTTCAAACAGAATATTCTGCTTTCATGGATCACCATTCAAATATATTCTCAACTGACATTAAGTGAAATACCACTGCAGAAAAAGACAAAAAGAAAGAAAAAAGACCTGTTTCAGGAAACTAACAAACCCCTACTTTAATTACTGTGGAATCCGAAGAAGATTCCAGATCTTTTAAAGATGGGGGATTTTCCCCTCTCCATAGAGCAAACATTCAGTACAGTCAGCAGCCAAAGGAATTATTCAGGGAAAACAAAATAAAACAAAGAAACAAAAAAACCCAACAGTACTCTAGGAAGGTGTTTAAATATATATGTAAAGAAGATTGCTTTATTCTATTCACTTATTTAGAGAAAAAATCCAGTGGAATTTGTTTGGCATTTCCTGATGATTGTTCAAGTTAATACAAATATTAAAGGGATAATTGCACTTAATAGTCTTTGTCTGCAAAACCATGGAAAAATTCAAGCTGGAAGGGACTCCTAGAGGTTCCCAGTCCAACTTCTCCCTCAAAACAGGACCAGCTTCAAAGTTCTTCATATTTAAGGTTTTATTGCCTTATATATCATCTTTGGATAGTAACAGATAACTGGTGCTTAGCCTACAATGTTTTGAGCAGAACCGGAGTGGCCAAAGATGCCACTTTGGTCAGTCTCCTCCATTATAATCTGAAGGTAGATTGAATAAATCCATCTTAACCGTGAATTTTGCTCTTCCCTGGACCCCATCCTCCTCCAGTAGGACATGCAGGCGATGCTGTTAGTGGATAAAGTCTGAGCCTGCTCACAAGCTCTGAACAACAGTATCAACCTTGATACTGTTGGATGGCTGTGGGGCTCATGAAGGCCAAATAAGGCCTATAACAGCCCAAGCCACCACCAGCCCAAGCCACTGCCAGTTAGCTGTCATAACAGCCAAGACAACAGGCAGCAGTGAGACAGGAGCCCCAGCATACATGTGTCTGTTCCCAGACCTGATCTTTATCCCTGTATGGCACAACAGCCATGGAAGATGGGCCAGTGCTCCTCCAGGAATACCTTCTAACTCACTCACTGCCTGAATTACATCCAGACATATTAAATTCAAATTACTGTTCTTAATGCTGTGGTAGATTGAAACAATGCAGACAGTATTACAGAGGTGAGACTAACAGCACTTGATCTCCCAGTCTCCAGCTGGATTTATTACAGCCATTTACTGTAGTCTTTTTAAGCCCAGCTTTAATTCTCTCCTTTCTGCAGCTAAACAAACAGCACACACCAGCAGACACAGAAACACATTTTCACAAGCAATGAGTACCATGTAAGCCAAGTAATCCCAGAACTAGCAGCAGAAAGGGATTATGTAGCAACACAGAAAACAGCATAATAGAAATTTAATTCTGCAGGTTTAAAGCTTTGCAAAGATCATTTGTCCATGGAGAAAAATAACATCAGAGAGTAAAAGCATGAGTGACTGAGTGCAATAGCTTAGGCACATCCCTCCCTTTTGCTCTGACAGATGTGACTTGGAAATTTCACACAGCTCTCCCCATGCAGCGGCTTCCTCCTGACTGCCAACAACACTGTGCAGGTAAGCAAACACAGAGGAAATGATGACAAGATGGAAAAGTAAATGAAGGAGAGAGAATCCTGAGTTATGCAACATTACATTTAGAGGATTAATTGGGATGGGCTGATAAGGATGAATTGAATGTGTGAGAGCTACAGTTGTTTTAACTGAGCAGCTTTTCTCCAGGGAAGAGAGCTAAGTTTAAACCATCTGTCCAATCTCAGTATCATTTGCCAAGTAAATGATTAAATATTTTAAGATTAAATCAAAACTCTGGGAATCAGGGCAGAAACCTAGAAATAAATGGTTTGGGGGGTTGCTTTGCATGCAGTAATATGAAGTTGAAGGCTGGTGAATTTTAAATGTCTTTTCTCCCTCTTGTGTGCACATCCACATGTACATGCTTGCCCACAGCAACTAAGTAAAAAGAGACACCAGGCACTTTGCAGCATCTGAATGAGCCAAAGACCAGTGTACAGCAAGGGACCGGAATAAAAAAAACAGTAACAAAGGTTGGGACAACAGGGAGAGCCCAAAAAAAGGCACCATGGGTGAGGGGTCCTCTCACTGGTGCTTTAATAGCAGCCTCAGCAGGAGAGCGAACATGGCAGCACTGACACCACAGTCATTGTCTAGGAGGCTAGGAGTATTTCTGAAGTCTAATAAAGCATCTAATAAAGCTATAGACAATTTGTGGGAAAAAGCAAGATTTGTTGTCTCAAGGTGACTGAGGAAATAAGGGATTTTGGATGATGGCTCCTACACAAAGCAACTTCTTTGCTGCTCCACATGTTGTATCTGCCCCAAAGTGTCCATTCACAACTTGTGTCAAGGTGTGAGGTGCTGGCCAAGGCAAGGGGGAGGCGAAGGAACAGCAGAACAGAGCTACTGCACCTGCAAGTCCCCTAGTATCTGCTGGGGCAAGCAAGGTAGCAAGAGTTCATGCTTCCTTGCTTGTTCAGAGCACAGTAGAAAGATTTCCTTATATCTGACAAGCACCCAGCAGCTGGGACTGAAAGTAGGCTGGTTGAAAGGATTGCCTGCTCAAAGTGGAGAAAGATTTGTCTGTAAAGTCACTTAGCTAGCCTGACAAACGCAGCACATTTCATTTTTCATTTAAACACAGCAGACACACTGTCCCCATCACTGAATGATGCTGGTGAGAGCTCGGTTATGATTCAATTTCAGATTAAGAAGCCTAAATTTTCGATGTCTACATTTATGCTGAGTGTATAAACTCCCATCACAGTCAGTGGAATTTTAGAGATCATTTTGGTTCTCTAATCACAGTTGTCATTTGAGGGATCTCGGCAAGTTTGCAGAGGACTCGTGAGTATGCCACAATGTCTGCAGAGACCTGAGGTTCTTCTAGAGACTGCCAGAGACCAACTAGTACCTCTGAAGTGATGAAAGATGCCTGTTGTTTAGGACACTGCATCCCACCCCTAGCCAATGTAGTCTACATGGTCTAAGGAATGATTCAGCTGAGCAGCCAGCTCACCCCATTTCAGGGGGAGCAACATTATTCTCCAGGCTCCATTGACCTGATCACTCGGCTCCCTAACAATGGCCATGAGGAAAGCAGCTTGTCTCCCTATATGCCTGTCTTTGATGTTCTATCCAGTTTTAGCGAAGGGAAAGGAACAGGCCCTTCTTCATGACTGCACAGACTTCCCTGCTACGCCTCTGAGTACTAGAGCAGGGTTCAGTTAGCACTGTTGCTCAGCTCAGCAGGTGATGCAGGCAGTGTCCCAGTGCCCTAAATACTATCACTGGCAGCAGGACACCAGCCCACAGTGTCACTCTTTTCCATAGAAGACTTCATCCTACTCCTGAGCTGCTCTGTCTTTGACATCTCAAGCACTGGGCTCTCCCTTGTCATACCAAGGTAGACTTTACTGCTAATAGAGGCAAACTTTATCTGTACCTTGGGCACCCTTAGGACACACTCGCTGTGGGTGAACAGAGAGGTGCTATGGTTGCATTGCAATTTAATCAGGGGCCATGTGATGGCAGAGATTTTTGCATAAAGCCTCAAGTTGCAGCTCCAAGTATGGGATGGAGAAACATTGCTTTTATTTCTTGTTATTATAAAGAGTGTTTGCATCCTTTTTGCCTATGGAAGAAACCTAGACCATGTGAAAGCAAGAGAAACCAATGAACCCATGGTGAGCATCATTATTATTTTCCCCTAAAATCTGACAGCTTTTAACCCAAACTCGTAATGGACCAAGAGCTCTTGCTCCTGGCAATGCCATAGCGGGAGAATTAATCTCAGTTTTATCTGTCATTTGTCTGGCTTGTCGCTGAGAGCTCCTTTCACTGGCAGTGAAGAGAAGCAGGCACCTTCATAGGGAGACTCAGACAGGTCTGGATTTAAAACATCATGGATTGAACACTTGAATAACGCTGGGCTAAGAACAAATCATATCTTTGCTGATCACTGCTGCAAACTGATAACAGATATCTTTGGATGTGTCAGGTTTTAAGAAATAAATGCTATTTGGGTAGGGCAGCCAACCCCTTAACCTCATTAGTTTCAGGGTTCTTTTGATTGCTGGTTTTGTCTTCCCTCAACAACTGTCTGCATTGTCTAATGTCCAGCTAATTAATTCCATCAGCTTCCCTTTCACCCTTATTAAATACTGATCTGTTCACGGAAGTTTTCACATCACCTCTTAGTCAGAACTACTTTGTTACCAACCTGGGTTTTACCAGTGAACAAAATACTGGTTTTCTTTAACCATCCAAACAATTTTTTCACATTATTAGTTTTGCTTCTCTGGTACTTATCAAGTACCCAGATTATGCAACCACATCTTGGACTTTCCTTCCACTTGCACAAAAGATGTCTAACTGGGGCGGGCATGACCACTTGCACCCAGGAAAAAATCAGTGTATGTTCAGTGATGATTTTCTCTATCCTTGAAACAACCCTGCCAATGACCTTCTCCACAGAGCAAAGAAAAGGCTGGCCTTCCTCTGCGGAAGGAGTATTTTTAAGTTATAAAACTAAAATTTTATGACATACTGTAATTTTCAGGACTGCCAAGGCTATTTTATTACTAGCAGCATGAGATCTTGAGCATCTTGACTGGAATGGTGAGGCATGAGAAAGTACAGCTGAGATAAACAAATTCTTAGCATAGCCAATTTGGTGAAGAAAATACATTTGCAAAAATACATTTGCAAATATAGGAACTTTTAATGTGGGAGTATCTAATGTTTTCTTTTCTTATTAAAATACAAAAGGTAGGTATTATTATGTATGCTGGAAAACATTCTTCCTGATAGAAAGTCCTTTAACCACTGAATTTTTCTTCACTTCTGACAATATTATTTATTTCTAGCCCAGAC
>JAVHNF010062649.1:5484-23307 GCA_034783455.1 Micropsitta finschii
TCCCTTCACATCTAATGCTAGTTTAAGCTGTTCCCTAGTACATCTGGCAGCTTCTGTAATCTTGTTCTTCAGCTTTTAACTCTCCCCATGCACTGCCCAGAGGAGTCCCGGTTCCTGACATGGTGGAGAAGTGTCAAGCACTGATATTTCAGCTCTGTAGATTTAACTCAAATGAACTTTTTCTCTGGTCTGGTGACTGAAGAGTTACCTACATGCTTCCCAATTAGCTAGCCAATTAACACTGGTAAAATGCTCTGGAATTCATTCTAAATGTTGGTATGTTTATTCATATTGTAGCTCATTTAGCTGCCAAATACTGCTAGAGATATTTGGCAATGGTCTGAATATCTAGAAAAACTTAAATTTTTCATTAAAGAAAATAAACACAATATTTTCAAGTTCGGGTTTCTGGGGCTAACGTTTCTAATGAAAACTCAAATGTAACACATAAAAGGAGTAGGGATTTGCAACCAGTTGTATTACAATGGAAATAATCTTTTTTGTTTTGGTTTTTTTCCTTCAACCAGTCCTGATTAGTCTACCAAACAAGGATGAGCTAATTACCACAAGTGATCTCGTCCTACAAAAGTAGGATAATTAAGTAAATTCAAAAATGCCACTGAAACTAAAGTAGCAAGGGAATTTAATGGACTGAAAGCCTGAAAAGCAGGGAACATTTTATTATGTTTGTAAACCAAGAGCCTTGATATTATTAATCTTATGATTTTTTTTACCTTTTGGATATTTAACAACAACACGACTTTTTGTTACTGTTAATACACTGCAGTTAGACTTCTGACGAATAATGAGTCTGATCTCTCAACTCAGATGTTGCTTATCTTTCACGGCCCATGATTTATCAGTATCTTACCTTAACTATGAATTAAAACAGAACTGCAATGGGAACTACATTCATAGGTGGGCACACCCAGACTGGATATGACGTCTCTGTATATTTAGTACTTACATATATGATCTGCAAATGTAAACTTTACAGAATTAGATATAATTATTTCCTTTCTACTTAATATTTGCTATTTCCAATGTTCTGCTACCTATGGGACACTAATGAACTAATAGAGGATAACTGAACATCAGCTGAAATTAATAATGGAACAGAGAAAAAATATGTCTGGACATGTCCTCAAACTGTATTTGATAAGAATAAAACAACATATGCTGATCAGAGAATTGATTGAAATGATATGTCATTAATTTGGATTTCAAAAGATAGCGGCTTCCAAAAATGTAAGATTTTATGCTGTGAGGATCTAGTTGTGACGTGATGGAGGAGCAGTACTGAAGCTCTTCTCTACAGGAGCTTGAGAAACAGCTGGAACTCTTAAGCCTGTAGAAGAAGAGTTTCCAAAACCACAAAACTCCAATTCTCCATCTGAGAGTTTGGACAGCTAGCTGCTTTCAGGTGTCTGCTGTGACTTTTCAGAAATGCCTAGTTCCCATTTCAACATTGACTTCAGAGGTGTCTAGACTCCTGGATCCTTTGAAAATCTGCTAGGTACCTTTGAATATATACATATATTCAAACTTTGTCTTTTACTGTTGATACATCTCAGTGTTTGGCGAAGCCAAAGGCACATTTCCTATTCACTTTTATAAAATTAGGCTATTGCTTTAGGCATTCTGGAAAGATCAAAGCTTTGGTTTGGTTCCAATACACCTCTAAGGTTGAATAAGTATCATATGATGCAGTGACACGTAGCAACACCTGAATTCAGCTGTTACTTGAGAACGCAATTACATTCAGCAAGATGTATCTGTGTGGTTCTCTCTGCTTGTCCAAGAAGACACAGATTTATTTCATTTCTTTCATTTTTAGAAAAACTAGAAAGTTTAACTTTTCGAATTGCAGCCTCCTCACATAGCAGTGATCTACCAGATGAGCAGATATTAAATGGCTGATCAGTATACTCTTGCTATAAAAATTAAAAAATGTGGGATAAACAAATGTTAGTAAAAACAATGAAATGTTAAAGAAAGAGCAAAAAGCAGCATAAAGCTCAACTGATAAAAAAAATACTGCTCTTTTTTAAAAAGAACAAAAGATGAAGTGGTTTCGTGTTTGCTATATGAGGAGGGAATAGCAAATTCTCTTGAGGTACCTGTAGTCATGGGCCAGGTTCCTACATTACATTGCTCATTCTTCATCTAAGTACCATGTGTCTGAGAAATTGGTAGCTGTTGGCTCTTTTGAGTGTGAAAGAGAATCTCCAAGGTGATAATTAATACAGTAGCTATCATCATGATGTCCATATGCTAAGCGAGCCTTTCCTGGTTTCATCTATAGATGAAACATGTTGGGGTAGAACTTTCATTTGCTTTCTCCTTTGTCCTAGAACTTTCCCTTGCTGGATGTGTTGTGTGTGAAAACATGAGTAATTTCCCATTCTCTATGCAAGAAATGGTGTGTTGAATGCATAGGCAGTGGCAAAATGCCCATTGACTTTGATGGGGCCAGGATTTCACCCAAGAAGTTCTGGCCTCCATCCATTTTAGATGAATGGTTTCTTTCCAGTAACAAATGCAAACTGGAAATCATCTTCCTCTTAAACAAGCTTTTATTACCTCCTGGTTCTAAATGATGTTTCAGTATTAGAAAAACATCCTCCCTTGGTGCAATCCTTCAAGCAATGAGCTCTCTCAGCATCTGGATGCTTACAGAAGTTCTGGCTTACCAGAAGTTGAATTAGTGCAGACCCATATGAGGTCTAATAGAACACACAGGTGACCCCACCTTGCCTAGGGACTTCCGTGTGAGAAGGCCAGACTAGACAGGTCTGCTTGCCTGTAGATGTGAAATGGAGAAGTGACCTCAGGCTTTGGAGACATTAATGGTAGGAAAGACCCTGCAGGGACCTGCATCATGTGATCTGCTGTGGTCAGCACCAGATTCCAGATATATGCCCCAACAGCACTGCTATCCAAATCCTATCATGAGGGAAATGGCCAAAGAGGGTCCCTTCAAGTGAAGGAGTCACCTGGGAGGTAAAGTAGCACTGTGCATGCTGCCTCTTCCATCAACATGGCTAGGGTGTAAGCAAAGCATTTGAAGATATTAAACCCTAAACAAATGCAAGCAAGGTTTTGTTTTAATCCCAAGAGTGCTGTTTTGGTTTGGTTTTAATTTTTAACATTTTCTTTGCACCTTAAAATATTTGTCCTTATTCTCTCCTATAATTTTCCCCCTTTTAGGAAGGAGGAAATATATTCTTCCAGTCATTGAAGAGACAGTGTTGGAGCTTATGAAGACAAGCAGACAGGTGCTGACTTTTGGAAGGGAGCAGGTGGCAGAGAGACATCCAGCAGATCTAATTAAACCACAAGGCATCACAAAAACTATGAGGGAAATGTATTTAAGTCCATCCTTGTCACACTTGGAAGAAGTTCTGCCAGGGTTCCTTGGAGGTTTGGGAAAAAATTTTATGCTATTATTATTTCTTTTAATCAGTTCTGGATCTTCTCAGGTGTGCTGACAAGGGGCTTGACCCCTCCAATCCATGCTCATCTCTGCCATCTCCTTTTCAGAATGGTAAGATTTTGTTGCCAATAACAGCTAGTAGGACTTGAGGAGGAACCAATGTGAAGAGTACAGGAAGCAGGAGAAGCAAGATGATAAACTGCGGCATAATGGATAAGAGGATCCCTTCTGCAATAAGCCATGGTTTAGACTTCATCCTCTGCTGATTTTCTTTCCTTTTTGTGTCCTTTTGCTGCAACCAGATACGGTCAAGAGGATACTGTCTCTGTTCTCCTTTCCCCGCAATACGAATGTGATTCAGGTTGTCTAAAAGTCTCATTTTTCAAGTGCCACACTGTGAACGCCTGGAAAATGCTAATTATTGCATAATAATAAAGATTTGTATAAATTATGTGAATTTTTTTTCCTCCTAGAAAAAATCTAGCTTTTGTTGAAATCATTTTCCTTTTCTTTGAAGGTGCAAGCCATTAGGCACTGTATGTGGATAGTGCATAGCCAGACATTATGCTTATTACCAAAATTAAAACCACTTACTTAAACAAAGCTTGAAGCTTTTTGTGTAGAAACTGTTAGGATCACACACATGCACAAGTAACTGTTCACAATGTGGAAGGATAATGAGCAATCTAAGGCACACACTAAAGTGCAGATAATGAGACTCCTACTTATTCACATTTCATTAGCAGCATAAAGGATCTAAATCAGCTCTGTTGCTACTCATTCCATAAAGCATTGTCATCACTTTCATTTAAAATACTGATCTTAGTTCACTATAATTACTGTATAAAAGCCCTAGATACTGTTTCCAACAGATCAGGTTTACTTTCCTGAACAAAAATGGGTATGTACATCATAATGAGCTACGTATCAACTAGTCAGCTTTATTCACCCCTACAATGGCTCATCTTACTCTGAAAATAAAGGACCGCTGGCTGACCCTCTGCTTCAGAGTTCATGGGCAGGGAGCCTCTTCTAAAACATATTTGACCTCAACCTGGGTGTGACAACAGCTGTTAGCTTCAGACAAAACACAGCCCTTGAGATAAAATTCTCCGTGTGCAAATGCCTCAGCAACTGCTGGTGACAGGGGGGTCCCATGAAGTGCTGAGGGTGTGAGAAAGAGGTCTTCACCTCCTTGGGACCTTGCTGCAGGACCATGAGCTGTCCCTGTGTTGCAGCACCTGCACCCTGCAGTGCTCATTGCTACAGCTGCAGTGAGCAAATAATACCTGTGCTGTGATGCTCTGCGAGGCCTGATCTGAAGCAGCTTTGTTGTTGCCTTAAATCTTTATCAGGCAGCTCAGTTAGTGAGAAAGACTAACTGTGAGAAAGAGGCAGATGGAGGATCTCTTGGTAGCACTCAAAATTCAGGAAAGGTTTAGTTTAGAGCTTTGGCTGCAGTTCCAGAAACCCTTAATCCTGCTGTGCTTCCTGCATGGGCAGATGATGGAACATTTCTTCTCTCTGGGGTGCCCCCAGACTGGGTGGCCTTTGGCCATGCTCTGCCAGGATCTTCCCCAGGTCCCTCGGCTTAGCCACAGGCAAGGTCTGCACATGGCCCATGCACCAGTAAGAAAAAGCGGGGAGCCATATGTATGGGAGCGATTATCATCTCACAGGCATTTCAAATTTATGGAGCACTGAAGAGTGAAACACACAGCCATGAGCAGCATTGTGTGTTCAGTTCATGCTGTCTATATTTAAGCATGTATCCTGGGACAATTTTGATCAGTATGTCCTGCCTATGCAGTGCAGCAAGTATCTTCTGTCAACTTGTATTAATTCCTGTATGGATTATGGGCGTATGTTGCTCCTTGGAACAATTAGCTATTGTGTAGCCCTTCTTGCCAGACTCCATACACCTACCTCAGGTGCCTAGATTAAAAAAACCAAATA
This sequence comes from Micropsitta finschii, assembly GCA_034783455.1. Lineage (NCBI taxonomy): Eukaryota > Metazoa > Chordata > Aves > Psittaciformes > Psittacidae > Micropsitta > Micropsitta finschii. The sequence continues at coordinate 10,877 of JAVHNF010062649.1, forward strand.
AATTAGACATCTCGGTGTTGGGTCTGCAGAGGTAAAATCTCTGACATGCATTGCCTGGGCAAGTCACTTACCCATCCTCATTTTATCACCTCAAAGTGAAAATGTGAGATAATCTGTAAAGAAATTCATTCCTCAGTGTTGTGAGGGTTTTCACTCACTGTGTGAGATGTTCTAAGGTTCAGCACTTCACTGAAGAAAAGCATGGCCTTTTGGTGAAGGCACCAATTCAGAAGCCAGGATCTCCGTGTCCTGCATAGTCTCTCTTATGATGCCAAATGGCTCATGTGAGGTTCAAGTGGTTATTACACTAAGTCTTATAATATCTAATGCAACCAATATCTGTCCCCTATTACTGAATGATTAGACTGGCCCTGTCCTGTTTTCTACCATGAGTGTCGGTTTGCCCCAATAGCACAGTTCTACTAGCTCGACTGCCTATCTCCACTTTAAGACACTGTAATAAAAGTAACCTTGTTTTCATCCTTTGTCAAATCCATAGTTTTCAAATCTTTTGAGTATAAAAATCTAGAGCAGGCTCTCCTGAACACTGCCAGCCTGACATTTAATAACTTTTATACACTTTCCTGCCTATATGTGCTCTATTTAAAAGCAGTGTAGCTCTTGTATATTTTCATACGATAGTCAATTAATGTTTGGTTCACTGCTACCCTTAATCCCAAACCTGCAACTTATCATAGACATGAATTATTAAACTACACCATATTTATGTGACAGATGTACCTGCAGTGTAGTAACTTTACTTTTGCATGAAAGTTGCTCCAAGTAGTGAGAGAAGGATTGAATTGCCCACAGTCTTCCAGCAGGACCATGGCAAAGATGGACAGTAGACACTGTTCTGGGCTTTTTGTGAAGCTCTGTCTGACTTATTGCTCTAAAAGTGTAACACATGCATTTTCTTTCAAATTCACTGAACTGATAATAGAACTTTGCTGCAGAAAGATTAATTTGGGGTCACAGTCTTTCTTGGAAAATATTCATCAAGACTGAATAATTGTGGTACAGAAGAAAATGGAAAATTTGGTTATTTAAACCTATTCTTAATTGTATAACAACCACTTTATTTAGCAATAGAGTATTATTTTTGAAATCCCTTTAGTAAGAAATAGAGCTATTTTGGGTTTAGTAGCAAAGTTTGAAAGCAGGAAAAGATTTTTATCCTTACAGTACTACCAGCCCACTTCTTGACTAGGTTGATTTTATTCTTCTTGGGTTTAAGGCTCTTTTTGTTTGTTTATTTTGTTTGCATAGGATCGAGGAAGTTACACATTGGTAACATGATTTAATTCAAAAATTAACCCACATGTCACTGCATTGAGTAGAGCATGGAAATACTTGCGTCACAGTCCTCAGTTGGTACAGACAGAGACATAGTTTTCACTGGCACTACTGTGGCTTGTACAGTTTGATAATCTGGTACTTTCAGTCAAATAAGCTTTCTTAGAAATCTTATTGATTCATCAAAATAACAGCTGCTGTGCATGATAGAGTCCTGCTTATTAAAGAAAACAGACAAAAGATCCTGTATGATGTTTGTCTTCTGGAGCAACCACTATACATACTGAAGCCCTGATTCTTGTGAAGTGACTCAACATTACCTGCTGATGGGAAGTAGAAAATAAAATCGTCTGTTTTCCTTTGTTTCCATGCATGACCTTTGCTTTTACGTTATTGAACTGCCTTTATCTCAAGCCACAAGCCTTTTGCTCTGTCTTCTCTCTCTTGCCCAATTGACGATGGGGAGTGGTAGAGCGTCCTTGCTGGGCACGTGGCATCCAGTCAAGGTCAACTCAACACAGGCCCAAACATAAGAAGGATGTGGACCTGCTCAAGTGAGTCCAGAGGAGGCCACAAAGATGACCAGAGGACTGGAGCAACTTTTCTACGGAGAAAGATGGGCTTGTTCAGCCTGGAGAAGAGGAGGCTGCGTGGAGACCTTAGATCAGCTTCCAGCATTTAAACAGAGACTACAAGAAAACTGGAGAGAGGCTTTTTACAATGGTGTGCAGGAATAAGACAAGGATGAATGGTTTTAACTGAAAGAGGGTAGATTTAGATTAGATATTAGGAAAACTTTACTGTGTGGTGAGACACTGGCACAGGTTGCCCAGAGAAGCTGTGGCTGCCCCATCTCTGACAGTGTTCAAGGCCAGGTTGGATGGGGCTTGGAGCTTAGTTTAGTGGAAGGTGTTCCTGCCCATAGCAGGGGGTTGGAAACAGATGATCTCTAAGGTCCCTTCCAAAACAAAACATTTTATGATTCTATTATTATAATCTTTTATAAGCCCACTTTTTGTATTTTTACGAGTTAGATCTAAATATTTCTAATATTTCATGGAGAAAAGGACAAGAACTCTTCCTCCTGTGTTTTGCAATAGAACCCTTTAAACCTGTGTTGATATAGATACAAAATGCTGCTGGATCTACATGCGAGGCCTTTTTTTCCCTCATGCAGACTATTTGTAAAGTTATCTTTTCCCATACTCCTGTGATGAGGAAACCCCTAGATTTTGTTTCTAAATGCAAACTGCATTTAGACAATGGATTTTATTAATACCATCTTTGTATAAACTATTGTAATGACTAATATTTTGCATTATTTGCATGCTTCTTAATCCCTTAGGATTCTCAGTGAGTATCGTCTTCCAAACTGTCTTCCCCCTTTTCTTCTTTCTTAAGCAAAAATGACCTCCCTCCTCTGGTTTCCAAGCGGCCTACCAGGCAAGAAAACATAGCAAATCATTGTCAGCTGTTGAAGGAATGCACAATGAAAGCTACCCAGAGATGTATCTCCAGGGCAGCAACACAGTGACCATGAAATTCTGAATGAACCAAATCTACAGACTAAAGGGACTAATCAAAGAAAAGGAAAAAAAAGGAACAGGCATTTAAGTAAATGTGCATTAAAGCACCTGAGCCCTTATGGTCTGTTAAGAAACTGTTACCAAATGTAACATTTGATTTCCATACCAATGTTATCCTTAGATAGTATCTCTTCTACTTGATGCCAAGAATAACTATTAATTGCCATCTCAATGCTCATCTTTATGCAGCATTGTGGAGACAGACTAAGTAACATTCAGAGACTTTCAGTCAATCTCCATAAATGTGAGCCAATTACTGCTGCAGGGAACTTCTATAGCAGGCATGGGAGTAGATTTAAAGTTTATTTGATGGGAAGATATTAGGCAATCATCCATTCTTTGTGCAAGATAGTGTTTGGGTCAGAATCTGAACTAAGATTACATGATTGTTACTCTGGCTGCTTCCGTTGTTTGGTAGAGAATGAATTAAAAATGTAATTTCCATTTTTAGAATCTAAAGATAGTGTCGATATTTCACCCCTATTTAGCTTATTCTAGTTACTGCGTACTAATCTCTGCTTTTCATAGTAAGTTATAATTGCTCTTTGCAAATCCTTTCCTTCTTATCTGCTAATTTTTAAGGGTGAATTATACTGGCAAACAGATACTGGCAAATTCTTTACTCTGAGCTGTTTTCAGTTCTGCTCATGTCTTCTATGATAGTTATGCTTACGTAAGTAGTGAAATCTTCAGAGCCTGCTGCTTTTTTTCTGAAAAAAAAACACAAACCCAAAAACCCAACCAACAAAAAAAATAACCCCCAAACCAAAACCCCAAAAAACACCTAAAAAGAAATACTCCTAATGATAAAGAAAATTAATTCCTTCCTATCCTGCATCTCTGACTTTACTTGCTCCTTCTTGCTTATGCTAAATAAAGCTCTTTCTACCAAGGAGTAGGAGACTATGAATGTATTCTTTTCTATCCACCTGATGACTCCACTGCTTTGGAAATCTTTAAATACATCTCAGTCGGAAAAGGTACACTGATTAGAGTGCTCCTTCTCTTGTTTGCAATCAGCCTGTGTTCTGTTCCCTGAACTTCAAAGAGCTGATTATATTGTGTCCTGGCTTCTTCTGGGTCTGGATTTTGATCTTGCTGATCAGGTAAATAGGAAAAACTTGCTTGAAATCACTGTGCCCTGTCAACAAAAATAAGATCTGACTTGGATCTTATTAAGAGAGAACTATATTTGCTCCATACCTCACACTCCAATTCTCCATCAGTTTTCTGTCTGCCTCTAAATCCTCATTGCATGTGTACAAACTCCTCATGAGCTCTACGCCTTCGCTCTAAGTAAAATATTTTTCACACTTCCAGTTCCTGCATTGTGCTTATTCTGTCACCTTTCCATGCCAGTACAGGTCTTTCACCATCCCTTCTTCTCACTCATCCCCTCATCAGAGCTCTCTGTCCTGAGCTATTTAGCTATTTCAGCTGTTTGATGCACTAGAAGTTACTTTGGATCTCATCCATCTTTCTTTTGCTCACTGAGACTTCTTGCTGTGACTAATGAGGACATTATCTGCTGTATGAAATGATGGCTTGTAATATTTGCTTCCCTGAGGGTCACAACAATGGTCAAATAATCCAGAAACAGCATTAGACTTTCCTCTTGTTTGCTCTAGTTTCATTTTTTGGCACCCTGTGGGGAGAATTGGGTTCTGCGAAGACAAGATGATCCCTGCTGTGGTTCATAGGCAACACCAGGTGAGATAATATAGATCTCAAAGTCTTTACCTTGATATGATTTTGTGCTTATTTTGTGCCCATAAACACCATGTGAGCAGATTGTATCATAGGGCTTGGGTGTTTAAGCAAATTTGTTTTCCTGACCTGCTTCATGGGTGATTCCAACCTGCAATGCAGGTCTCTGATGTGATTTGATGTCCTTTTTAGCTTTGGTCATTTACTGAGGTAAGATTTTCTTTTTTAATCCTCTGGAGAAAAATGTTTCTTCTGTGAATCCCCACTGGTCACGACAGTAACCAAATGATCCTTTCCTAAGCAAAACTACATGACACTACTCTACCTCTCTTTCTCAAAAGCACAGATCTTACAGTTCTCCTCATTAAGTAGGTAGTAGCTACCATCACCTCATCACGCAGCCCACCTGCTCACCACCTTCTGACACAGCTGACTTTCTTCTAACCAGTCAGTGCAATTGTTGGTATGGAAAGGCTGCACCAAGAGGCATTCATTCAAGCACCATGATGTTAACAAGCAAGAAGAGAGGGATGGAGAACCCTCAGAGAACTTCAGCACAAAGCAGTGTGGCCTAAAAGTTCTATATTTCCCAGAGATGTTTCTTGAAAAGAAAAGCATTATGAGAAAAAGATCCATTATCTATCAAGAATCAGAAATCATTCAGAGAAAATGGAGTAATGCAATTTACCTATGCTTAAAAGAAGCTCACCTAAGAGAAGTGAGCAGTGGAAATACTTTCTTAGCTCCATGAGAGATTCAAATGCATTCATGTATGTTGCTGGGTTAATGGCATTTCATGGGTCCCTGAGGGTAAGTTGGCCTTATCCTGTGCCTGGCAAAGCAGTGGAGACTTTCAATTATCTAAGCACAAGGAAAAGGTTTGTTTAAATAATAACGAGTAGCACAAGGCCAGTTCTGCAGAGTTTTTAGAGTGTTATCTTGCAAGATTATTTGCTTATTAACAGCATTCAGCTTCAGTGTTCAGAGGTTAACCTTTTGAGACAGCAAACATGTTTGGGATCTGCATTCACTTGGAGCTGTTGGAGAGAAGAGGGAGCTCTGGACGAACTAAGGGGCAACTGATAGCTGTGAGCTTTGAAGGTTTGTAAGTACTCTGAATATTACCATGTATAGCTTGAATGTTCAAAGCAAAGCAAAAATGCCATCATTTCTGATTAATGAGACTGTTTTTACAAGGTTTTTGTTCTCCCATTTTTCTGGAAGAGAAGCAGTAAGAAGTACTTGGAAAACTACAGGGGAAGTTCTAGACTCGATGGAGGAAACAAGAGTCCTCTCAATGGCTTCATCTTTATGGTGAGATGGCAACTTCCCTAGTATCAGTGGTCCAAAAGCCTAGTGCCTTTTCCAGGGGTCCTCACTCAGGGTTTGCCTTCGCAGACATCGATCGCCCAGTGGCCGGGACCGAATGCCCTCTGGAGGTGCACGTCCCCCCGCTGTCTGTAGAGGGCCAAGTCGGACTTGGCATCTAATGAATGGTAGATGGGTGAGAGGAGTCCTGCTTTCATCAGCTGGGCCAGGTCTTCAAAACAAATCTAATCCCTAAATACCATGCCTGGGGGATCTGCACAGCTGCCAAAGCAGCTTAAAAGCCTGTGGTCCTTTGAAATCAAATAACCTATATAGCTGCTTTCAAAAATTCTCTAATTTCCAGTCAGCACTGTATGGATCTACAAATTTTGTGTTTTGGGATTTTGGGTGTTTTGTTTGTTTGGGGTTGGTTTTGTTTGTTTGTTTTTATCTGGTTTTAAATAATTATTTCAGCCACAAAGCAGAGGGAAATATTTCTTCTCAAGAAATTCATCCATAATTCCATTGATACAAAGAAGTTTTCCACATGGTCATTTGCCTTACTGGGAGCCTCTCTCTTGATATATTGATTGCTCTTTGTCTATCTCTGCATTTACTGGGGTAGATGTGAGAAGGATTCTCTGTTTGTTCTTACCTATGTCACTTGATTAGCTTGATGCTGAGGACCCTTTCCACAAAAAAAAACCCAACAAACCCACATCAAAAAGCTCAAAACTCCAAAAAACCTAAAATCCGAAACTGTAAAATAAATGGTAGCCTCCCAGCTCAACTCTGAGTGTCTTACAGGTTCAGATTTTGGGGGGTTGGAGTTTTGTGATCCCACTCCTCACTTCCCTTCTGGTCTAGAGGAGGGGCCATGACCTGCTGGTCTGTCCCACAGCCCTGGAATAAGAATCCCTACTAACATCTTAGACAGCAAGGATGGCCCATCCCTATCTGCTTGGGTATGCATGAAACAGGCAGTCTGTGAGCTGAGCCAAATTTTTCTTGGACGTTTTGTCTCCCAGTAGTTTTCTGTGAATAGACATTGAATGGTCTGTAACAAACAACTGGAAAGGAGCCACAGAAATGCAATGTTAGTGACCTAATGGGGTGATTCAGTTCAGATTACATGTGTACATTTCCAAGTGTGGGACCTTGGCTCACCTGACAACTGACAGATGGAGGTTTGGTCAGGAGATGTGATGGGCTCTCAACTGCCAGCCCAGACGGTGATCTATGGCCTGGCATGCAAGCAGCCAGCATAGCCAAGTAGATGGCTCTGCATATCACTGCCCAGCCTGTCCCCTGGCCACTCCTGCACACTGGGCATTGGAGTCCTGTTCAGACACCGCTGTAAATCTGGCTGCTACCTTTGCTCATTCCTTAGCAAACACTCTCTTCATGAACAGGTTGTGCTGTCTCTGGTTTCTTGGACAAATTACAACTCAAACAGTTCCCTTGGTGCTTTCAAATAAATAAGTTTTCCTCATTCCCATCTCAAAATTTGCCACAAACTCTTTTTCTTTCTCGTAGCTCTCTCTTCTGTGCTGGCTGAGTTTCAGTATTGAATGAACAAAGTACTCCTGCAAGAAGTGATAGCTGGAATCAGCCAAAGCAGCTCTGTTTATTATAATAGGGATTTTCTTGCACCAGAAGATGATGATTTTAGGGAACCACCAGGTTCCTTTTAAAGCACCTGAGATGAGAACACAGTATTAGCTCAGTGGTCACTGGCACTTGGAAAGATCCCCACCAGAGCCATCAGGATAGCTTTCACAAGCAACAGGCCTCTTGCGAGGCTTTGCCCCATGGGACAAATTGGTCATGACAGTCCCCAGCTGCAGCTCTGGTATCAATCCTTGGCTGGCTGCTGGAGTACGACAGAGCTGCCTGTGCAAGTTTGCTTGAATAGAAAGGTAATTATTGCTGCTGCTACTAACTGTCTCTGAGCATACAGCCTTGATGGTTATTTGTAAAAGTACTTGATCCAAAACAATGTGGTCTCATGAGATTACTTGAGATTTGAAATAAAAAATTAAACAAAAAAGTCCAAATAGACACTTGAATAGGTGCTGAAGGACTCAAAGGAATAATGGTGTCTTTACAAAATACTGCTAGGGCAATGTGCTTAGAAGCAGGGCACTGAAATACTCTGCTGCTCCACTCAACGAGCACCGTGGGAATTTAGACTTAGAAAAAAAAAAATCACCTCACTGATACTGTCCATGATTTCTGGTGTTTGTGCAATTAGTCCACCAAGAAAAAATGAAAACAGAGTAGATATTGAAAATGATTATTGTAGACCATTGGTATTGAGAGAAAACTGCAGTGTTGGTGAAAGTGCTGCATGTAACACCAGGGACCTACAAGTCTTCATGGTTGAAGAACTGGGGAAAGAAGGGGAAAAGCAGGGGACAGAGCAGGGGTGGACTTCAGACAGAGTATGCTGTTACAGTCACAAGGCTTAGGGATGGCTGGGGAGACCCCAATTGCATGCAAAGAATTCACAATATAATTAGGAGTTAGTCTGCAAAATAAGATTTAACAAGATCTTAATTCATCACTCAAAGAATAGCATGTGGATATTAACGATGTCCTCATTGCTGTCCTGGTTTTCATTCCTAGAGTGTCTTTTTTCTATGCTACTGCATGCTGCTTCATTTGCTCATGCACAGAAGGCAATCAGTGATGTATTGTCACTTGTCTTGTCTTACATATCCTCATGCAGCTGATAACCCCGTATTACCATTTCCCATACATGACTTCTGGAAGCAAGAAAATAGGATCTTTCTTTGTGGTTGTCAGATCACTTGATTTAGAAAAAAAATGTATGCACAGCATTAATAGATGATGTGTATCACATCCAGAAGGCAGTATTGTTACCTGTTATTTACATTATATTGCCCATTGTTGGACCATGACATTACCTATTCTATCAGATAACAACAAAGATGATAGAGCAGTTGTTCTCCACTGGTAGAGTAATGAAGCGCTGGGTGGAGAAGAGATGCTGACAAGTCAAAGTATGGAGTTAAAATACTGAAATTTGAGAGAAGATGTTGTTAGATTAAAACATTTTAGTACAAAGATGGTGACAGTTTGTGTAGAGCTGTCTGTATAGCATTGTTTCTCAATATTTAATAGCCCCTAAGAAAGCTACAGTGCTCTTTTAATTGCCCTTTGCATACTGAGTAATAAATACTTAATCAAATGACTTTAAAGAAATGGCAAATAGATGAAAAGCATTTTTACACAAAGCTTGATGCCAAGAATTTATTGATGAAGTATATGGCTGAAACTCTTGACTGCTTTTGCCAACTCTAACATTAAAGAAGACTTGTCTAACAATATAAGATAGAATCACGGAATGGTTTGGGTTGCAAGGGACCGTGAAGCTCATCTGGTTCCGACACCCTGCCATATACAGGGACAACTTTCACTAGAGCAGGTTGCTCCAAGCCCTATCCAACCTGGCCTTTGAACACTGCCAGGGATGGGGCAGCCACAGCTTCTCTAGGCAACCTGTGCCAATGTCTCAGCACCCTCACAGTAAAGAACTGTTTCCTAATATCTAATAAAAATCTAGCCTCTTTCAGTTTAAAGCTATTCCTCCTAGTCCAATCACTACTTGCCCTTGTAAAAAGCCTCTCTCCAGGTTTCTCGTCAGCCTGTTTAGGCACTGGAAGCTCTAAGGTCTTCCTGGACCCTTTTCTTCTTCAGGCTGAACAGCCCTAACTCTCTCAGCTTGTCTTCATAGGAGAGGTACTCCAGCCCTCTGAACATCTCTGTGGCTCTGGACTTGCACCACCAGGTCCACCTCCTCCTTATGTTGAGGGCCCCAGAACTAAATGCAAGACTGTGGTGTGTCTCATGAGATATAACCATTATGTCTTGGATGTACAGCCATGACAATGATCTTAGCAAAAGATTATGTCATGGCATTAAGCAGAAGAGAAAGCTGCTTTAATACCACAGTGTTAAGCCACCATAGTGAAATCTGGAACAGCACAACTATGTAATATGTTAAGGACAAAGTCAGGTTATTAAACCTAATTCAATCTATTTTAACAGGGTTTAGCAGCATTTATAAAGAGGTTGACAGCCTTGATTTAAATTTGTTCAGAGCTTGCACCAGCAGTCCATAAGTCACCAAGAAGATTACTTTGTGCTCTGGTGGTCTTCAGATCAGGCTAATTTGCAGACAGATGTACACAACTGTACATCAACATAACAAATGGCAAAATACATACTTCTGCAGCCATCCTATTATCTGGCAGCTGTTCCATTAACATCTTTCTGAACCTATAAGACTGCTACCCAGTTAGTGGCTCATAATGCACAGATATAATTGTCGACTGTTTCCTGCTAAGCAGAGTAATCTCTATGCTCTATTCAGTTATTTAACTCTTCATTTTGCTTTTCTGGAATACAGTTCAGAGCCCAAAAAAGAAGGGTTCAGCATCTTCCTTTTACTGAGTGTTAAATGTTCTGCCTACTGAAATACACATTTACAATCCCTCTAAGCTATTTTAGAGGTAACTATTTTGGATCTGCCCTAAATTTTAGGGATATTTTTACTATGCCTTAATTTGTATCTGTGTTCTGCTGATCAGGTTTTCATTTCATTTTAAATTAGTATATAAACTAGGATACAGTAGTTTTCTCCTAGTATTTCTCTAGCTGTCTAGCATAAGGAAAGATTCTGAAGGAAAGTATTAGAGGGTTAGAGACACCAAAATCCAGAAGGGTTATTCTGTCAAATAGGTTCAGAAGAGAAACAAAGAAAACATACAGTGTGGGGCCTGACTGTTTCATTAGTTGTGAAATTCTCAATGCAAATTAATCTGTGGTTTCCTGTTAGAGTGTTGGCCACAGCCATTTCTTTTTTTTTGCCAAGAAAAACAATTTAAAAAAAATTGTAGTGGTGCTTTCTAAACTGAATCATCGCAATCACTTTGGAAAAGAAAACAGAGCAGTCCCTAAAGTATAGATGAGTGCAGCTACTGTTCAGTTCACTACTGCTGACCTTTGCTCTCCTTTGCATCTACAGCTTGTAACTGTGTACCTTGAACTTCTCTGTCAGGAAGAACTTCAGAAAATAAAATCACATCCATAGAGAGAGAACTCCATACAAAGCAGTATAGTCTACTGATACACTAGTACAGGCCGAAATACAGATTTGAAATATATAAACGCTCCTGGTGATCTTTATTGTGATTTGCTTTTTATATGAGCTGGAATTTAATGAATGGAAGTGTGGGGTTTGAATGTCGAAGTTAAAATAGCTGTCCTAGCTTTTCTCACTGAGTACTTTTTCCTTTGTGTTTTACATCTGGATGTGATTGTAAGTACATTATTATGCAGACCCTGCAAAAGAAGAGCATGCATGTACTTTCCCTTCTCAGGAACAAAACTACAGAACAAGTTCAAAACCTGTCATTTCTTGTCTGGATTTTATGCAATGTCTTGTCTTTCTAACATAGCACAGCAGACAGCTTGGTTTTGAAAGTTGCTGTCAAAAACTGACAAGAGTTATTGGAATCAAGGATGGCATATAGCTTGTGCACCTGCTTAAATCTCCTCTATATGCATCAGCCTTGTTTGATCAGTGGTTAATTTTTCACTGCTGATTCAGCATTGTATACTCACAGAGCGTGTATTATGGTAATATTTACACACTGCTGGATTCAAAACTCCTTTGGTTTTGAATAATGAAACTAATGTAATTTTTTTAAATAATTTTCCTCCCAAAACATGTTCAGAAATCCTTGAAGGTTTCTGTGAGCAGAAATGAGTTCAGAACTCAGATAGTAAATGCTTACTGAAATGGCTGAAATAAGCTTATTTCAGTAGGTGTATTTCCATAGTGGTGAAATTTGATTATATACAAATTAAATTAATTCAGATAAATTACCTCAGGACAATGCCAGCTTTATTCGAGTGACTGCCCAAGTTTTGCTTTTGAAATCTCCATCTCTCAATAGGAACACTTGTATAGCTCATGCTTCTAATTGTCTGCTCAACATTGTGCTTAATCGTGTGAGTAGTGTAATATTAAGGGATGGTGATGAGAAAATTGACTACTTATTTATGCAGTGTCAACTTTGCCTCACAATTCAACTCAATGTATTACCATTCTTGCTGCTTTATACTGCAAAATAATAAAAAATATATATTGGCCAGTTTTCCAGGGTTCTGGGTTTAGATTTTGATTCAGTAAGCTGATTCCCTATGCAGCAGAGCACGTGCTTACAATCTCTTGACATTTATTATGGGAAAAAAGCTTGGCTCACAGATAAAGGCAGTAGCTGGAGGCTTATGAAGTCACATTTCCTTGTTCTTTTGGTTCTGTCATAATATTTGTATGTGACCTCGAATGAATCAGACTTGTTTTGAAGAATAATTTAGTATCCCAGCTTCATTTACTGAAATGTCTGCTCTGAAGAGCTTGTAAAAAATGTTGTGGTCAGTATTTCTGTGCCTCAGTGCTTAATTTGTGAAAGAAAAATAGTAGCACTACCTTGTCACTCT
>JAVHNF010062654.1:5220-16329 GCA_034783455.1 Micropsitta finschii
AAAAAAAAAAAAAAAAAAAAAAAAAAAAAAAAAAAGACTCGAATGCCATTCAATAGTTTCCAGCTCCTGTTCAAACAGTCTTGGGGCCAATATATAACTACAACAAAAAACTGGTCTAAAAGAGTGTTAAACTTCACTGCTTTTAAATACCCACTGGAGATATCATTAACAAAAATAAATCTGAAAACAGTCATGTACTAAGACCAGAATCCTGGATTTACAAGGGAAAGTTGAGTCTGAAATCAATTAGTTATTTCCAACAAATATGGGAAAGAAAATGCCAAGCTAGGGTGGGGCATTCTTTTTCAAATGTTTATGATCTTGAAGGATAGTGCTTCTTGCACAGTTTTTGCTATCTTGGTTTACCAAATCATCTTAGAAGATTTCATCACAGTGGTATGTGGGCTGCATGTGACTGAAGATATCATCTCTCATGGATTTTCCATAGAGAATTGTGATCTTGTGGCACTGTCGGTGCAGAATATAAGCAGTCCTACTGACACAGCCGACACTGAGAAGTACTTAAAATGGTGAAAAACCTCAAATTCTTCCTCCAGGAAGTTTCCAAGATGAAGCCTACACAGAGTGGAAGTCATGACCAAAGTAAGATAGTTTTGTTTCCATCCAAGGACATGGAGTGCATGCTCTCTCTAGACTCTCAGGGGTCTACAGGCTTAGACCCCTGCTTTGTGAAGTTTAGGAAGACTCTCTACCCATTACTTTTTAATACATTATCAGCTTTTGATCTGGATCCGTATCTGGAACACACCCATTGCCTGAATGTGCAAAGAGAAAAACAGCATGATCTCCTTCACCAAAATTGCCCATTTAGGGAACAACAGACACTTGCTTTATTTATGAATGAAATTCACATTGGGGTTAATACGATAAATGGGAGAATTTGCAGAAAGGGCTAGGAAGGCAAGTAGATTTCTACTGCAAGGGAGGAAAAGTTCTCCATTACATTGGCTTGGCAGATTGCCATGAAAAGTGTATTGTGAAATCATTCACCTTTTTGACTGTCCTCATAATTCTGATAGAAAATGACACTCTGCTAATAATGTCACTGAACAATGTCAGAGCTAGAGTAACATTAATCAAAGCCAAGACTGACCAAGCCCTTTGTAGTCCCTTTAGCTAAGCTGCTCACTCACCACTGTCTCCATCCTACCAGCACCTATGATCTTATTAGACTTGTTCCTTTCTTTGTCAAATGGAGAATCAGTTCTGAAAACATTCTAGACTCAACTAGACAACCAAACCTCTGTGAAGCTGTACCCGGGACTTTTTGCGCTTTCAGTTTGAATTTGTAGATTCCTTGTTCTGCCTTTGAATTTCCTTGACCTGAACTGCTTACCAAAACCCTCCACTAAATCTTGACTGTTGCAGTGAAGAGGCCCATAAATCTGAGACAACCCAGTCCGGGTTTTATTTTTTATGATCTAAAATACAGGGCAAAAAAAAAAAAAAAAAAAAGTGGCAGAACTGGTTACCAGTTTTTACATATGTATTTCCACAGTGGAAATCCTCTGTGTCCCAAATTCAAGCTTTCATAGTTAGATTGAGGTAAAGGAGAAAGATCTTTGTTGGAAAATAAACACTTGCTAACTTTTAAAGGAAGATTATTAGTGTTATGCAACTGAAACACAACATTTTAAAGGAATGCCTGTCATGTTTGGAATACTTCTTCATAAGCTCAAAAAATAAATAATAATGCAGAATGAAATGATTAAAGCAGGGACAACTTCCTGCTGCAACAACAAGCCCTTTACATGTTTAGGTTTTATATTCAGGAGAGTATCACTCTAATAAATAATTTTCAAACTCACTGGCGGTCCTGTAAATATATCCCTCATTAATTGAAGCACTAACCAGATTACAATCCTCTTGCATGCCATAAATCCGCTGTGGGCACTCAGTTCTCTCCAGTAACATTTTGACCAGTTCCTGTGAATGGTTCATGTGGAGCTCAGTGTTGTCAGCTGAAAGAATGCGTAAAGCTTCCATCAGATAGCCTCGGCTGGGAGCATAGCTGCCATTCTGCCCATGCTCTTCCCCAAGCTGTCCTTCAGCAATGAGCACGCTGAATACGAAAGCGGAACATACCATCCCAAGAGCTGGGTGCTTGGTCAGAAAACACATCTCCTTTTCCTGCAGTGCGTGATCTGCACTGAATGTTTGATTGTTGTTTGAACTTCACAGCTTAAACTTGAAACCTGAGGAATCTGAATGGTAAAGGGAAAAAAAAAGAAAACAAAACCCAACCCTTTAATTAGTGTGAATGCAATATGTTTGCAAGGATTTATTAATTGGTTGGCTAAGCTGATTTGCAATGACAAGCTGTTTTTGAACAACAGGGAGCCTGTAAGGGCTTTACAGCCCAGAACAGCAGGAAACTAAGACAACCATGGCCTTAAAACTTCAGCAGAATTACCAACAAGAGGTTGACTCAAAGTGCCCTTCTCTCCTCTTAAAAGTAAAGTGTATGGTTTTCATTTCAGTGCTATGCTATTGCATTCACTAACAATCCTCTTCAGTAAGAACAGGAAAATACCATAGCTTTCACTTTCTTTCTATTATGAAACAGGGTTTTAGTAGCAAAAATAGCTTTAAATAGATTACTAGTCTAATTCTGATATGAATCTGCAGTAATTATGTTACACAAAAATGATATAGAGCAGGTTTTATTTTCAATACACTTTACCAATGTTACCAAACTGTAACTACACAACATAAAACAGGAATGAGCAGGGTGTATGTAAAAATTAGTGATATTTTATGATCAGATAAAAGAGATACAAAACTGAGGTCATCATTTCATTCACAGAACTTGGTAAATAAACAAGACAAACACACCAGAAGGAGCAAGTTTAACTTGCTAATTCTAGATGTAAAAGATATTTTGTACTGTAAATCTATCTTGTCACTACCTTTCCTAATATACCATCATGTCTGCTTTAACAATAATCTATCTCAATATCAAAGAGAAAGAGACATGAAAGAGTTTCACTTCTGTTTTCCACAAAGAAGTTTTGATTTTATTCATGGGCAGATGCTGGCAGTGACCTACATTTTCAGATGATAATGAACGTGTTAAACAGCTACACATAAGTTCAGATTCTTTAACTGCACTATGATATGTGTCTTATTTTAAAGACAACTCTGCTAATCAGGTTTGAAAATGAAAAAAGAACTGCTAAATTCAAGTTGGCATTCACTCAGATAAAGGTTAGTATGTTTTCAGAAGCTAGGAAATCTTTTGGTATTTAGATCTATTTCACTGTTAGCGATTAGGAATATGCATCTTTGTTACGAGGAAGCACTTTTTTCTAAACATTATTTTCTTACCTTCTGAAGGGAAAAAGAATGCTTGTGTGTTTAGCTTTGTGGCCTTCTGAATCCTTAGAAGTATTTTAGCTGCTGGAAGTCCAATGTTTTTAAAATTCCTTGATGGTGCTCTGGAAGCTGGAGAGGATTAGTTTATTGCTGCCTTGAAAAGTTTTCAGTTGCTATGGAGAGAGCTCCTCTTAAGGTAGCAATGGAGGTGGATAGGAATTAGAACATGTTCTTGGCAAGTTCTAAGCATCATGTTATTGAATGGATTGCACATATTTTAGTAGTTATTTTATGTAAACAGTCTATTTTAGCAGTGCAAGATGTACAAAATCTACTGAAGAATGTATTTCATTGTGATGGATAATACATGAAAGCCCTCTTTTCTACATTACTACATTAGCTGATCAATTCTACGACAAACCTGTTTTTTTTTTTTTTTTTTTTATCAAAACATTAATTCTTTTTGCAAATAGGAGGACAGAAGGGAAACAGAAACCTTTTCAAGCACCTCCATAGAAAAATAGTACTTTCCTTTGTGAAACACTCTCCGTAGAGAACAGGCTCTTTCATCCCCATTTATTCTGTGTCACATTTGCAACCATTAAAAAAGCTTGGATAGCTCAGACTGTAGTGAAAGCAATTTCTTCCACCCACTCAGATTTTCCAGAGGGATGCCATTACAAAGTCGACATTTACGGCACCATGCCATTACAAGAGTATTGCACAGGCAGTTGGTTAAAACTGTCACATCTGACAGTTATCCACAGCAACAGGTATGCCGGTCATAGCCCTCTCCCACCTTCCAAACCTTCAGTGTAGTAAATGAAGAATTACTGTCTCAGTTGGCTCAACAGTGGAGCAGTAAGCCTGTAGTAACAGAAACGTCATAATTCCCTTTAAAGCTAGATTAGACAAAAAATCCTGGGTTCCAAAATGCCAGTAATATTTCTTACAAGGTGGTGAGCTTAAAGGGAACAGCCTTGTTTTAATAAGGCTGAGAACTGGCAACTCACTATAAAATAAAAAAGAAAGATTAAACGGACAACACCAGTTTGAGGGAAATGAAAAAGGTAAACAAATATTCTCAAAAGTTCATGGAAGTATGTGCAAATTCTTGTGTGACCAAGACTCGGCATTTTAAGCATCAGTCCTACTAATAGATACTCAAGTACAAAACCCACCTCATATTTGCATCAAAGTATTTTTTCTTTTATTTAATAAGTTACAAAAGACATTTATCAAATTTTGCCAAAGACGCAATTTCATGCAAACAGGAATTACAGAAATTTTCATCTCCAGTATTTATTTTTATATAAATGACTGAAAAGCAGAAACACATGATAATATGCATCTCCACTAGCTTTTATATAATTTGTTCTGTGAAACAAAGCTAACTATGTCCAGACTTGTTCCACTAATAAAAATAATTCCTCAGATAATGAGGGAATAGCTTCCAGCATTTAATTCCAGGGATTGCTCAATCTCCAAACAAACATAGAATAGGTTTATCTACATATAACTTGGTGTTTTGTGTATAATTACAGATTGAAATGAAGAACTCATTCTGTCCAATTAAAGTGTACAAAAAGAGGGTGAATTGTTTCAATTTATTAAGAGAAGCTAACATTTAAAACCACATTTATGATTTATAACTACTAAAAGCTGCTGAGAGATTTACATAGTAATACTGGCTATATCTTACGTTAACATTTATATAACAGAGTGGTGGCAAAAAAAAGGGGAAGCGTTCAGTGTATTAAAATGATAATTACTGGTACAGGGTACTGTGGCTGATTTCAAAGGAGAATTCACTTCCCTTTTCAAGTGTTGCAAACCTCCTCTAGCTTGTAAATGAGTTTCTCAGTGATGGCAAAATCACTGATGGTGACTCAAGCCTCAACCTCTTTTACCCCTTCCAACACAAACCAGGCTGGGATGCTATGAAAATGTTTAATTGAGGCTGCTGGAGCAGAGGCACCGGCCAGGCTGCACCAAAGGCAGAATAGTAGCATTTTCCATTGGGAAAACCACTCGCATGTTGGAGCTCCATTCAGAACTGGACTAAACCAGACCTTTAACATACAAGGATCTTCCAAGGAAACGCTCCGTCCTTTTCTGCCCTGCTTGCTCAGTCTGCTTTGTGCATTTTGCTGCTGATTGGTAATTGCTCCCTTTGCATCAGCGTGCTGCTAATGACAAGGTTACAGTGACTTTGAACACGGAGCAGCTCCACAACGAATTGCAGTATGTGAATGAAGAGGCTACAAGCCTTCATGTCTTTTATATTTGCTGTGGGCTTCCCTGAGATATTGGCTGTAATTGAGAAGAATCAGATTCTCCTCACTGCTTTCCCAGAGCTCTTGAGTTAATCAGGTTTGGGATGTTACTGTTGTGCTGCAGGGCTGGTTTGTCTTTATTCTTTACCCTTGCTTTCATTCCTGTGCAAACGCTAAGGTTGAAGGTGGAATTCCTAATATTTGCCAAAATCTTGAGGTCAACGTTTACGGGAGCCTGTGTGATTTAAACAAGGGGAAATAGTTTAAAGGAAATGGAGCGAGTGCATCCCTGCCTATCCACTTACTCTTATTCATGTCTTTAACAGTGTATATTATATGTACCAAGGTGGCAAAATAGATCAAGTTAAGTGACACAGGTGAATCCAGAGTTATAAAGCACACTGAAGTAATTCCAGTTATACAGAGCATCCACCCCTGGGTTCTTGCTCTCCTGAGAAACCTTTCCTCTCGTTGCAGATTTTCTGCCTGATTGGTTATGTCCCATCAGTCGTGCTCTTCACTTACGTGGTCTCCTTCACCTTTAAAAAAGTCCAGAATACAAAGGAATTTTGGTCATTTATATTTTCAGTGGTGAGTAACTTTACCTCGGTTTTGGTTAGCTGGGGAGATCGGTTATCTCCGGAGCTGTTTTATTGCGCTGTGTGTCCTTAATGCACAAGAAACCTGAACCGTTCACTAATGTGCATTACTGCCACATCCTGAATGATAAAAGCTTTAAATAACATACCTCAAATTAGATTATTTATGCTTGGAGAGTCTGAACTAAATGAAAATTAACTTTTTTTCCCCCTTTTCTTTTGCACAGACAGCCTTGCTCTGTACCGTCATCACTGAAGTGGCCTTTTTTCTGGACTATTACCTGATAACCACCGTCCTGCATTATGTCTTCTCCATCTTCATTCCCATTTACCCCCTTATTGGCTGCCTGATTTGTTTTATAAAGGTAAGGGGGGATACAGGAGATCCTGTCCACAGTGCTTGCAGATGACTGGGGTTGGGTGGGTGTCTGCGATCATAACAGGGCAGCAGTGGTCTAACATCATCTATAGCCATTCAACACGTGAAAAATAGCAACTGCTGGTGAAGAGCCACCTTCAGCGTGAAAGTGAAGTGTTGCAGCTCTAAAGTAAGGAAAGGAGCAAGTCTTCCATTAAATATCTAAAGGAAAACCATGTATTTCTCAGCCTGTGGACTGAGCGAACCCAGAGATGGGAGAGAGGTTAACTGGGAGCCGGTGGCTTTAAACCAGGAGCAGCCACAGGGACTTTGATGGAGTTTTATTGGTGTCGGGCTTGTGCAAGCAGGGTCTTTGCAGAGCTCAGAAGGTGCTTGAGCAATGTAACTTAAATCTCCGATTGGAGACTGAAGCACGGGATAGAATTAGCAGTCTCTGGTAGGTGGTTATTTACCTGAATACGTGTTTCCTCATTGTCAGGTCTCATGGAAAGGCAAGCGGAGGAATGGCGGATACTACGACCCCTGGGATCGGCTCCTGGTAGCAGTTCTAGCTGTAAGCGTGGTTATTGAGTTATTTGCCATGCTTGCTGTAGAGAATTACCAGCTCCTGCTGGGATGCCCCTTCTGTTCAGGTATCTTTATTAATAAGGATTTGATCGGATGCTGAGCATTGCTGGAGCCTGCAGCTTTTGCAGCCTGTTGCATTGTGAACAGGACCAGTAAAGCTGCTGTGCCTACCAGGTCAATGACTGCTGCTTCAGCAGCCTCATCAGTGGTGCCAGTATTTATCCAGATTAATATGGCAGTCATGTTGAACTGGTGCAGGGAACAGCCCCTTCTCTTTCCAAAAACCCCACATAATGGCTATTCCATCTAAGCAGGCTCTGGTTGCGTATTCTGTGTTGATCCACTGAGCAGCATCTTGGAAACATGAGCACTTCTGTGGTTGTGAAGAGCTGGGGC
Organism: Micropsitta finschii; assembly: GCA_034783455.1. Classification (NCBI taxonomy): domain Eukaryota; kingdom Metazoa; phylum Chordata; class Aves; order Psittaciformes; family Psittacidae; genus Micropsitta; species Micropsitta finschii. The sequence goes on from JAVHNF010062654.1 coordinate 12,774, forward strand.
TTCTTATCTCTCATTATACTGGTGGGATCACCAATAGGGTCACCTACAGGGCCACCAGCCTTGGTGGGCCAGCAGCGGTTTGAGTAACCAGACTGTATTTGTCTGTTTTAGCCCTATTTGCAGTGTGTGGTGTGGCTCTTCCTCCTGCGGTGTTTCGAGCTGAAGAATGGAGGGAGGACAGTGAGAGAAGATCCATTTTTCAGGTCTGTCTCTGTTGAGTAGACTTTGTAAAAGTAATAATCCAAAGGAGCTGCTTTTAAAAGTGATGCTGGTGATGGAACTGGAGTATGCAGTGTATAGCTATGGGGGATGTTACAGAAAATGTAATACCTTTGGCTATATCCTATCCCAGGTGTCTACGGAATTTGCTGTCCTAATTTTAGTTGTCTGAAATTCAGTCTCTAAAGTGCAGAAATGGGTTTTGTACTTTAGTTTATACCAGTGCAAAATCAGGAGGTTTGTAAGGACATCACCTATAAGAAACCAGGGGAACTTCCTTTCCCATTGCAACTCCCTTTACCAACAAAGAGCTCAGCATGAGGATTATGTAGTTGCAGCTGTCAGCATCTCTTTCTGCACTTTTGGGGCTTCCCAGAAGTGCTGCAGAAATGTGTTACTCCCAGGGTTGGCAAATGCAAGTTGCTTTCTGCATCCAAGAAGCAAGCAAATCTCAGCTGGATGCTGAGCAGCGGCATCGCGTTGTTTTCTTCCCCTTAGAAAGTGCTTTACAAAAGCCAAAACCTGGAAGTTTCCAGATGTGCCACTTGACGAGAATGAAGATGAAGATGTGAAGGCAGAGAGGCTGCGAGTGCAAGAGGTGCTGAGCAGCCCCAAAAGTGAGGAGGTAACGCTGTGGTGCTACCCAGAACCCGGATTTGGAGCTTTCCCAGAGTTGCTGATATCCACAGCCTCTTCTCTCTCCTGTTCTAGATGCCAGCAATCCTGGTCAGCAGCTTGCACAAGGAGTTTGATGAGAGGAAGGAATTTCTTCTGGGAAGGAAAATAAAGAAAGTGGCAACGAAACATGTTTCTCTCTGCGTAAAGAAAGGTTGGAGTTAACTACTTGCTGTTGAGCTGTTTCAGCTACCACAGCATCTCTTGAATCCATTTACCTGACCTCATGGGCAATGTTTTGTGTTTGCCTTTCTTTAGGGGAGATACTGGGTTTGCTAGGACCCAATGGAGCTGGGAAAAGCACGTTAATTAATATGCTTGTTGGAGAGATTGAGCCAACCAGTGGGCAAGTACGTTATGTGCCACAAACAGGGAATGAATGTATTATTGTTACTGTTATTATTATTGCAAGCATTCCCAAATGCTTGCAAAAAAAAGGGTTTTTTACTAAAACTTTACAAATCCACCTCTGAAACTTATGATATTGAGTAAGGTTTGTGGGTTTTTTTCCCCTGAAGGTTCTGATGGGAGATGATGCTTTTGGCCTGCACAGTGAAGACGACTCAGTGAAATTCGTGGGGTACTGTCCTCAGACAAACCCGCTTTGGCCAGATATTACATTGCAGGAACACTTTGAAATTTATGGTGCTATCAAAGGAATGAGCCCATCTGATGTTAAGGAAGTCGTAAAGCGGTAAGTAGTTTGTTATAGGCATGTTTACGGTTAGCTATGCTTCTCTTAGAGGTTTATTGGAGGTTATTTCCACTTTCCCTAATATAATCCTTTTTCCCTTTAAGTTTAATTGAATCTTTTCAGCAAATTCAGCATGTGTGGATTGTAGGTGAGGAGATACAGGTTAAACCATGCAAAATTCAACTGGCATTTGTCGTTTCATGTTCTCTTTAAAGTCATGAAGTGCTATCGATGACCTTTGCAGAGGATGGGGAGTTGGGGCTCGCAGGTGTTTCTGGGCTGTCACCACAGGCTCCCCTGGGACCCGGGGGTGGTGGGGTTTGTATGGAAGGACCCAGCTCCAATTCTCCTGATTGCTCTGCTTTTTTTACACTTTATATCCAAACATTTGTAGCCGAGTTCTTCAAATGAGACTGTTTGCATGCAGGGTGATGAGGGGAAAGCCCAGCCATCACTCTCAGCTTTTCACATGCGGTCCTCCCCTTTCTGCAGCATCTCCAGTGCCCTGGATTTAAAAGATCACCTGCAGAAGACAACAAAGAAGCTGGGAGTGGGTCTGAAGCGCAAGGTATGGGGGAGCTGCTCAAGCTGCCCGTGTGGGGTGTCCTTAGCATCCATGGGGTCCTTACCCTGTCCCTTTGCCTTCCTCCCAGCTGTGCTTTGCCCTCAGTATGCTGGGCAACCCGCGGGTCACACTCTTGGATGAGCCATCGACTGGGATGGATCCAAAAGCCAAGCAGCACATGTGGTGAGTGCTGCCAGCGCTATGCTGACCACAGGCTTGTCTGCCCAGTTTTGTGCGTGCGTTATCCCTGCTAACACTAAGGAGAGCCATAGACAGGGAATAATGCATGCTTAGTGCCTGGTGCACTTCATCTGTGTCCTCTTCCAGAGCAGCTTGGAGGTGTAAAGCTTGGAAATGAAAAGAAATCTTCAAAGCAGTATAAGGAGTGTAGATTTGAGTCATGTTTGTGAAAAATTCAGGTGTTAATTGTAGTTGTATTGGTCCATAAAATAGAGGGTTTGTGTTTGACCGTCACTGTCCCCTCTTCCTGCTAACCCAGGCTTTACTCTTTCATGAGAAAAGTTTTATTCAGGGGTTTTCTTGGTTGTGTTTTGCAGGCGGGCAATTCGAGCAGCCTTTAAAAATAAGGAGAGAGCAGCAATCCTGACCACTCACTACATGGAGGAGGCAGATGCTGTCTGTGACCGTGTGGCCATCCTGGTATCCGGGCAGCTCAGGTACCACTGAAACCCTCCCTGCAGGGAGGGTAAGACAGCAGCCAACTAGAATATATTGCTAAAGCTATGGATATACGATTTATTCTGCACTTTAAACTTGGAGCAAAACTAAGCTTTAAACTGCAGTAAATGGTCTGTAAGGAGTTAAGCTGCCTTTTGAGTGTGGTGTAATACGTGCGACTCTCCTTTTCTCTCTGCACCTGGTAGGTGTATAGGTACGGTCCAGCACCTGAAGAGTAAGTTTGGCAGGGGATACTTCTTGGAAATGAAACTAAAAGAAACAGCAGATGTGCAGCAGGTGGAGTATCTGCAGAGCCAGATTTTGCACATCTTCCCGAACGCGAATCGCCAGGAAAGGTGAAGTTGAACAAATGCATGGGAAATGTGGACGTTAGCAAAGCCCCTGATTCCTCAGCAGTTCCTTGGCACCGAGCAGGGAATGCCAGGAGAGTAAAACTTACACCAAATATTTACACATAGCTTAAAAATACAAGGCAAGGGAGGGGTTTGCAGGCCAGCAGAAGCTGCCAGGTGATGGCTGCGAGCCCTGCTTGCAGATGTTCGGCACGGAGGAAGCAGAACTCCATTTCTGCATAACTGTTGCCTGACGGCTTCCTCCTCGGTTGGGGCCCTCGGGAAATGGGTAAAATCTGAGTCACTGGCCCTTGTCTGGAAATGCTTCAGCGTTTTCAGGGGGTACCTCAGGGTTTGAGGGTGGTTTTCTGC
>JAVHNF010062654.1:32745-44546 GCA_034783455.1 Micropsitta finschii
GTTTCAAAAGTGTCACTCCTCTGTCATACTTGGCAACAAGATACAGGCAAAAGTCTACTTCATACAAGCTTCATACCAATGTTATCCTATTTCTATTCTAGGTTTGTCCTTAAGTATATATGAAGGCCAGATCACTGCGTTACTTGGTCACAGTGGATCTGGAAAAACTGCCCTCTTAAATGTGCTCAGTGGATTTTCCAAGCCTTCAGCAGGTAAAGTGATGGACTCCAATGCTGAAGAGGAGAAGATGGTTGCTTTTCCAAGTGTAAAGGGGTAAAGATGCAAAACCCCATTTTTCCTCAGTCATCCAGTCTGGCTTGTTGCCAGTGCAGATTGCTCCATCAACATGAGCTTCAGGGCTAATGCATCCCTTATGGATATGCTCATGTGTGCAAGCATGCACAGATGGTTATTTCTCAATCTGGATGGCCTGATGTTTTCCATGAGCTGCGTACCTATAGGAAATATGTTCTAGTTCTGAAGGGAGAGATTCTGTGCTCTGAAATATTTTGAAGTGGTATTAAAGCTTTGGACAGCACAGTTATTTTGCATTTTATTTCTTAAGCAACATCCACAATGCTGGAATTAGTGTCCAAGTCATGAACACAAAGCAGTCTGCGTTCCACCTCCAACTGAGAAATACTGTACCATATGAGATTTGTTTCCATCATTCCTGTCTGCAGGTTCTGCAACAATATACAACCACAAAGTTTCTGAAGTATGGGATATGGAAGGAATTCGGGCAATGGTTGGGATTTGCCCTCAGTTAAATTTGCATTTTGAAGCCTTAACAGTGAAGGAAAACCTGAGAACTTTTGCTCACATCAAGGGGATTCAGCAGAAAGAAGTAGAGCAAGAGGTTGGTATGTGCTTGTCAGTCACTGACCTCTGTTTTATGGCATCTTGGGCAGTTTGAGCTGTATAAAGGACTATAACCAGCATTTATGACATGGATTAGTGGTGGACTTGGCAGTCTTTTGGTAAAGGTTGGATTTGATGATCTTAAAGGTCTTTTCCAACCCAGCCGATTCTATGATTCTATGAATTAAAATGCAACCAGTGCTTTGGAAATCTGGCTCTTGTCTCTCTATGTTGCCAAGGTGCAGAAGGTTCTCACGATGCTGGACCTCACTGACCTTCAGGACGTTCATGCTGATGCTCTGAGTGGAGGACAGAAAAGAAAACTGTCTCTTGGAATTGCAATTTTAGGGAATCCCCAGGTAGGGAATGGTCATATTTATACATACACAACATGAGCTGTTGTAGCACGTACCTTTGCATTTTGATTTGGTGCACAGACATTTGTGCTTTTCCCCTGGCATTCACGATCTCCTGACCTACCAATCCACTTCTCTGCTGGAAGGATCAAGGAATCTAGGTCAATGAGAACTGTATTTTAGATTAAAAGCGTGATAAGATTATAATGGGAGAAAGCATAAATATGGCTGATATTTGAGGATGTATTTTTATCCTTGGAATGAGATCATCAAAAAGCACAAAATAAAAGGATGTAAAAGTGGAAATTCCAGCTTGGACATGCAGAGCTCCAATCTCATTCACCTTTGCAGGTGCTGCTTTTAGATGAGCCGACAGCTGGGTTGGATCCCTGCTCCAGGCACCATGTGTGGAACCTGCTGAAGGAGCGCCAGGCTGGATGCATGACTCTCTTCACAACCCAGTCCATGGAGGAGGCTGATGCTTATGCTGGTGAGCCCTGATTTCCACACTGTGGTTGAATGCACTTTACAAACACGAGTTTCCTGTTGCAGAGCCCTCATATGGGTCCCACCATGATGCTGTCTGTGCTCATGGGACACATTTTGTCCGATAGCAACCATCTACCCCACTCTGAGCAAAGGCTAAAACTGGGCTGGTGTGCTCCTCCAAGAGCTTATGTTCTGCATCAGTACGAAGCACTTGCATTTTATCTGGAAGTACCACTAGCAGCACCCACCTGAATTAGTGATATTGTTTGAATTAATATCTTTCCTGCCTCCTTATTGCTTCTGAGCTGCATGGGAAATCTTACACAAGCCTATAAGAATGCACAATTAAAAGATTAACCTTGATGCTTAGGAGAAAGGAATCAGTTTAAAAAGAAAGAACCTTCAGCACTGGCCTTACTCCTCTCAACTTCACTGTAATAATGCCTGCTGAGTTCAGAAGGAGCAGAGTGGGGTCAGTTTGCTGCACTGTTGTAAATCCCCCCTCAATCCTCTGTATCCATGCCTCCTTAGATCGGAAAGCTTTCCTCTCAAATGGGAGATTACAGTGTGTGGGCTCATCTCTGTACTTGAAGAGAAAATGGGGAGTTGGCTATCATTTGAGGTAAATCCTTTTCTTTTTGGGAATCTCTCTTTTTTATGAAAAGCTTCTAGTTGATGTCCTTTCTTGTAGGGTTTGTGTCTCTATAGAGTTTCTATATAGAGTAATAGAAATCCTGACAAATCAATTTAGAAGACTTTCGTGGCTGCCAAAAGTATCTTGCTTTGGATAGGAAGCTGCTTTACTTTGGAACCCAATCCTCAAAGCTCTGTGAATGCAGCTAAAAAGGCTTTGCAACGTCCTTTGCAGCCAAAACAGGACCAGAGTATGAAGCATTGCAATTTCCACCTCCTCTGTGGTGTAAAAGTGATGTACAACTGCTTTAATGTAAAGCTGTTTTCCTTTGGATTCTAATTTCTGTGTTCTTGGGTTAGCAGTACTGGCCAGGATCATTATTCTTAACCTCAGCTATGGCAAAACCAGGGGCGCTGCAGATGTCAATGAAAATCCCCACTGAAATGCTGCCCAGTTTTGGAGGTTTCCCTATGGCTCAATAAACTTCTGCTGTCTTTCTGTTTTAAATGGGTGATGTGTGTGTTGGTTTTTCTCATTTAATATTATAGCAATTGCTTTCTGGTACAAACAGGATACACATAAACGACCTGTGTGACCCTGAGCTTATATCATCCCTGGTCAGACAGTACATCCCCAATGCTGTTCTCAAAGGACAGAAGCACGGAGAGCTGTGTTATATGCTACCTTTAGAAAACACTGATAGCTTCCCAGGTAAGAAAAGCCTGTCCTTATGCCAGGGTTGTAAAGGGAAACCAAGTGGTGGGAAAAGCAGAAAGCAAAGTTGCTGTGATGGGAATAACTATATTCCCTGGTCCATACTGCATGGGATTTGGAAACCAAATGCATAAGCATTATCCTTAAAGAAAGCCTCTATTGGACATGCTAATAATAGTAATGCAGATGAAGAAAACGCACCAACTAATCTACAAAGTACAGTCCACTGAGTCTCCTCTGGTTTCAGGATGGCCCATGGTAATCAAGGACTCTGAATCTTCTACTTACCTCTAAAGAGAGCAATCATTTTGCCATGGCTTTTAAGCTGTGGAGGTGCATGATGTGAATGTAGAAGATGCAACATCAACGATGCCAGTCAGAGCTCCTGCTCAACATTAACCTTGGTCGCTGGGCTGAGTCTGTTGTTTCTATTGTGCAGATCTCTTCAGCCATCTCGAGAGCAGCCTTTCACAGGGGGTTGTTAACTATGAGGTTAGCAGGACAACCCTGGAAGAGGTTTTCCTGAAGTTGGAGGGTGAGGAAGCCATCGGTCAAGAAGGTAAAACAATGACTCTGATTTGCAAGTGTGGTATGGTTAAGGTTCCATACAGACATGTTTTAATTGAATGTCTAATGAGTTTCAATGTGAATTTCAGTAGGTTTTGGTAGGTCAAGAGTTGTATCCAACTTTCCTCTAGTGAATCACGCCTTCTTGGAGAAGCCTAGATGATTCAATCTTGACTTCCCACATGCTTTTAAGCACAAGAATTGACGGTTGATGTTGGAAGGGGATTTGCCTTTGAGGGGTGCATTGCCCAGACTAGGAGGTGGGAAGAAATACACAAGACAGAAGCCTTTCACAAGGGCAGTGAAGATATTGGATGTGCTGCCAGATGAACCCAGGTTCAGCCAGTCCGAACTCAGTGATGTAAATTATGTTCTAGATAAATCATGGCCCCTGTTCTTTGCCCTTGTTTCTTTTCTGGCTAAAAAGTAAAAGCATCCCTCTATCCACAACAGAAGATTCTCATTGCTTGTGTGTGATTAAAATGTGTCCCTTGGACACTCTTTGTGGATAATGATATTTCTTGTGCTGAATACACAGAAGACGTGGAGGAGAAGGACAAAAGCCTTCTGGTGTTTTCCGAACATGGAAGCACAGCAGTGAGCGGGATGGAGCTCTGGAGGCAGCAAGTGTGTGCTGTGTTGAGAGTTCGCTTCTTAAAGCTAAAGCATGAAGGGAAGCTCCTCAGGTCCATGTAAGTACGGGAGCTCTCACCTACTTGGTGCTTTTCAATGTGATCATTCCTTTGGGTGACTGAGGGAACACTTAAATACTCACAGTGATATTTAGAAGTCAAAATTAGGTGAAAAGCATTTGAAAGCTGCAGTAATAAGGACAGTCAGGACTTACTGGTAGAGCTCTGAATTGCTGAAGTTTTAAATTCCCCCTTGTCATTCTCAGCATAAATCACACACTTGAACATGGAGTTCCCCTGCACCCACTTCTGGCCTGTTTTTCCATTTAGACTGCTGTTCTTTGGAATATTCATCCTTCCAATGATGATGATTTTCATTGTATTTCAACTGTGGGACAGCTCCAGTACCTGGGAAATCACAGCCAGCTCATATTTCCTTCCCACTGAACAGAAAATGAAGAATAAGTCAACAAACCTCCTCATCGTCAATGACACAGGTGAAGAAGAACATGTGATGTTGATTCGCTTTCTGCATCACTCTGAGTCAAGAGTCGATAGCCCAACCTTGCCTTGCTATTTCTGTACATCCCTTTGTATACTTGTGGCTTTGGGAGTTGTTTTCTGTTGGCCAGAAACAAATCCAGTTTTAGTGATGGTAATTGAGTAGCTGATATTGAAATCAGGCATTTATTTCCTTTTCAAAAAGCAATAAACACCCTAACTGTGGAAACATACATTGTGTTTAACCAGTTTAATTATGATAGGAAAAAAATAGGGAAAATGAAAGTTGGCTTGTATTCTGAATGGTTGGGGTTTTAACATATCTCTGCTTTGCAAGTGGGAACTTGCCTATATGAAACAGTTTATACTTACAGAAATACACCTCTAACTACTCTCATTTCTGTTCCTGGCTTGATTTCAGGATCAGAAATTGAGGATTTCCTTGCTGCTTTGAAGGCTCAAAACATAACCCCAGAAATAACTCTGGAGAAAAACATCACAAGCATTCCACTGCACAACGGAGCTATAAAAATCTCCCTGGAAGGCAAGGTGAAGGATATTTTTGCTGCTTTCATCCTCTGCGTCAACAGGATTTTCTGCAATGTGTTTAAATGAGGCACAGCAAAATACACACACCAGCAAAAGAGAGAATATTTGTTTGACATATTAAATGGGATCGGTAGTTGTGTTGGGGGAAACCAGGATTATGTTTGGTTCTTGCCACGCATGCTGCTTTGCAGTGACCTTTAGAGGAAGGCACTAACGCAAGTCTTTTGTGCTCTTCTCCTGACCTCTTTATCATTCATTTTCCTTGTGGTTCCTGTTAGCACATTTCCAGGTCACCGTGGTCCCACCAGTAACACCAATTCCTTTGTTATCGCTTTCTGCTCAACCCCTCACTGCTGTCAGTGCCTCCTCACACCTCCCATGGGTGTGAAGGTCACGTCTTTTGCTCTCACATCTTCAGAGCTACCGTTTCACGGTCATGTGCAGTGCAGAGCCCATCAACTGCTTCCCCGTGCTGGTGAACATCCTCAGCAACGCCTTCCTAAGGCTCTTCAATTCCACCGCGCGCATCCGCGTCTGGAGCGAGTCCTTTTACAGTGTGAGTGTCCCGCCTTTCCGGCTGAAAATGAATTGAAATAGCCATGCTGAAGTGATAAGGACCGGATGGGTTAGAAACCTGCTCGGTTGAGCAGCCTCCAAGGGTTGGGGTTAATGGTCCAACTGGTGGCCAGTTCCTGGGGGCATTGCTTAGCAGTCAAAACCAGTACTGTTTAATGGCAATTTCTTCTGCAGTGTTTAAGTGCTTTACTATTCAGTGCCATAAGACATTAAGGCTTGTCTTATGTGGCAATATGGTAGGAATACATTTTTTAGTATAGGAATATATATAAGTATTATATATAGGAATATGTATAAGTATTTCACAAGTAATTCTTGCAACCCCCACTTTTCTTTGGCATCTGTATAGCAAGAATCAGCATCAAAAGATGGTGTCTATCCTCAGCAGTTTACAGTAATTCCAATACTTTTTGCAGATTCTAAGATGCTAAATGTTGGGGCTTTTTATTGCCTTGTTTTATGTTCTTAAACACAAATGACTTACCATCACTCACTTGTGTGTTTAACCATCCTAAGAGCATTGAGCTAGCCAGATTTTCCTTGGGAAGCTGTTTATTGATATTGACTCCATATTTCTCTTCCACAGACACAAAGCCCGGAAGTGAAGAGTGATGTCTTTTTCATCTGCCTCAGCTACATGCTGATTTTGGCTGCTGGTTTGCCTCCTCACTTTGCAATGAGCAGCATGAAGGACTACAAGGTAAAAAGCACGTGCTGGAAGTGGCCTTACACAGGGAGTAAGTGCAAATGCAATGTCTCTAGAGAGAAGTTCATGTACCGGTGGGCTGTCTGGCATTTCTAGATATGTTATATCTAGATATATGTTGTATCTATAGGCTATAGAATAATATATTAATCTAGATATCATACATCCAGGTATAATACAGAGAAGAAATATAGGCACATGAGCACGGTGTTGTTCCAAAGTGCATTACCCTCCATCTCAGGGAATCAGTGGGGGCTCCGAACAATCTGGGGGGTGTTAAAGCTTTTGGGGGTCAGGAGGATTTGTTTGGGGTATTTTTTTAAGAGTGATGTGGTTTAAAACAATAGTAGAACAAAGAGAGAACTGGAAGTGCTTGGAATGGAGAGGAAGGCTGAGCCACGGAAAGGAAGACTGAGGATAACAGATAAGAAGGAGCAGGAATGATACTTTAGGCTCTTCTAACTCACCTCCCTTATCCCATCTGGTTTCACAGCTCCAGGCTCGTGCCCAGCTGCGGCTCGCAGGGCTCTTCCCCTCTGCATACTGGTGCGGGCAGGCAATGGTGGATGTCCCGCTCTTCTGGACCCTCTTGTGCCTCATGTTTGGGGTCCTGCTGCTCTTCAACCGCATCTGCCCCATGCAGGCCAGCACCCTGCTGTCCCTGGTGAGCTCTTTGCTTGCAGACAAAAACCCCTCCTCCTGTCACAGTGAGTTTGTCCTTTAAATGCTTTTGTTTAAACAGACTGCTCTAGGCAGGTTTTCATGTACCCACATCCATCTCCTCGTTGCTGACGCCATTCTCTCTCTCCAGATCATTTGCACCATTGGTTATGGAGTATCTCTCATCCTCCTCGTCTATTTAATTGCCTTTAAATTTCGCACAGGGCGAAGCAATCGCTACATTTGGTCTTTCATCTTCATTCTGGTAAGTGAAGTGAAGTGAATCTGAAGTGTTTGATTTACACATCTCACCACTGGAGATATCATTTCAAATATACCAATATTCAGCAGAATAACCCGAATCCGATTGATTTTTAGTGACAGCCAATTTTTAGCAAGGATGCATTAATATTAGAAATACTTTTTCTGCTTTATTCCAGCTGAACTCCACTCTCTATATGATCAGTGACCTACACGAAGCACTTTACTTCACCTTCTCTACTTTGGTTCCCATGTTTCCACCTCTGGGTTGGTTGATCTTCAGTACACCAGTGAGTAAACGTGTCCTGCTCAATTCAGTAATGGTCCTAATGGGGCAAACTGGAAGAACAAGAAGCACTTGCAAATTCCCTGTCTCAAAGTGTCAACTGTCAAAAGGCAACAGGAGAAGAAAAGGTCCAGGCTGGGGATTGAGAGAAGGGACCAAGATTGGATGTATTAATCCTTTGTCTGATTTGGGTGGTTTTAGTTACAAAGAGCTGTTACAATGACTGCATTTTGGCAGACAGGGTAGCAGGGGAGGGGAAGGTGGTGGAGGGAAAAGGCCTGGATGAAGTAAGCTGACAGAAGGAGGTGAAAGACTGGGAAAAGAAAAGCAGTGATGGAAAAGGCCAATCCAACCTGGCTGGTTTGAAGCATCTCTGAATTAGCTTTAGCAAAGGAAGGCACAGCTCTTTGAGACAGTAACCCACAAAAGTAAGCACAGATCAAAGCTCCCTTATCCCATCCTGAGGGAAAGCTCCATTATCCCATCCTGCATCTCACACTTGCCCTGTGCTAGGGATTTTTTCTAACTGACTGATCTCCTTTTCTCGTAGCGCTTCTCGTTGTTTCACAGTATCAGTGCTTATGGAACATGGAATCACATCTTCGTAGCTGTCTTTGCAGTAAGGAGCAATTTGATGATGGGTTTTTGGGTGACTGTTCTAATGCGATGGACTTGCTCTGGGCTTGTCTAACTCTCCCCGTGAATAGAGCATGGGCTATGTGGTCAAAGTTTCATGTTAGATGTTGGCTGGGAGGTACATCCAAATTATCATGGGCTTGTGTCTCATGCGGCCCCTGGATGCCATATCATACAGGCAAAAGTGGAGGGATTATGCAGAGCTTGTGTATGAGGCAGGGATTGTATTAATCAGCTACTCAGTTTAATACTACTGCAAAAGGAGCGCTCTCTGATCCTGTGGAACGTCTTTTGGGGTGCAGATTATCTGAGCTAAAACTGCAGTATGAAGTCAAGGCCTTTGCAAAGGATCTGCATATGAGATGGAAATGTATCTGAAGCATCAATTTAACTTCTTCCCCTTCTGGACCTTTTCAATAGCTGAAGTGAATGAGATAGGTTCCTGCATCCCCTTATAGTTAAATCTTACAGAGTGTGATGTTACCTTCTCTCCATACAAACCTAATTATTTTTTTCCTTTTTAGCCTTACATCCATTGTGTGCTTTTTGCTTTTCTCCTGCGCTGTTTGGAGGCGAGATCTGGAGAAGCAGCTACGAGACTTGATCCCATCTTCAGGTGTGAACTGGGCACCAGGGTGCCCTTGTGAGCCTGGTTATCCCAGTCTATGGGATGGGATAAGAGCTGCACAACCAGGCAGGATCCTCCTGGCTCAACCCTGACAGCAGGAGGAGGGGACAAGTGAACTTAAAGACCTGTAGCAAAGTGTGGTTAAAGTCATATTGTTGGGTTTAATCAATTTATCCAGAAGGGAGAATGTTGAGGATGAAGGGAGGGGGGTTTTTTGTTCCTTTGGGTTATCATTTTCCAACTTTACTTACTGGAGTTTCCCTGAATGTGTCTGGTGGCAAATTCCCACCCGGTGTGTTGCAATAGAAGGTCAGTTGGCCTACCATGTCCTAGAGAGAATAACAAATGTGATTCAAGCTTTTTTACGTTAAGCTTCATAGCTGAGGGTTTGGGATGTTTCACTCCAGCTGGCCAAGCTGAGAGTTACAAACTGAAATCCAGCATTTTAACTCCTTTTCAAGTGTGCCAGTGTTGCTCTCTGCAGGATGGAGACTTCCCCATAAGTTTCATCAGGTTGGGGTCTGCAACCTGCTCTCTGCTTATCTGTCACCAACAGCTAGGAAACAACTGAGACAAATGTGACTCGGTTAGGAGTGAGATGACCAAAAGTATTTGTGCCACAAAACGTAAATGTGCCACATCTATTTAAATTCTCATTGAACTTATCACTGGCATGTGTTGAGCAAAGGACCACAGAATCATATCATACCATATCATACCATATCATATCAAATGGTTTATGTTGGAAGGGACCTTAAAGCTCATCCAGTTCCAACCTGCTATCATGGGCAGGGACACCTTCCACTAGACCAAGTTGCTCCAAGCCCTGTTCAACCTGGTCTGTGGAAGGTGTCAACCTGATCAATACTTACAAGACCAGTCAATGCTTGCTCATGAAGGAAAAGCTAAATCTCACCTTTATTTTCTCATGCATGCCAGCAGGATTATTCTTCCCCCATTAATAAATATTTGAGTCGATGCTGCCTGTGCAACACCTCCTGAACTCAAATACATTTTGCAGGGTGCTGCATTAGCACCACACTGAGAACTAACTTGTAAACCCAGTCCTTTTTGGAAGTGATTCCCTGTGACACCACCTCTCTGCCTCCGCTTGTAGGATCCAGAAGAGGAGACTGGTGGCCCGCCAGAACAGGGAGCACCCAGGGGAGGAGGCCCCAGAAGTCCATGCAGAGAGGGAAAGGGTGAGGAATGTGATGGCCTCACTGCAGCAGGAGGAGGTGAAACCAGCCTTCTGGCTTGTTTTCCTTTTCATTCTCCATCTCTCTGCTTTCTTAGCTCATGCACTTGTTATTCACTGATATGATGTCCAAGTGCGCATCTCACCATCCAGCCCAGGGTTGCCCTGGCACCAGGAGGAGTTTAGCTGGCACTGCATGTTAATTCCTATTCTGTTTTGCTTCATTCTGTTTCCTGGATTTTTAATTTAGGAGTGTTGTCTTTAAAGAGCCATACTTAATGGTAAGAACAGATGAGCTGTCTTGTGGGATAGGAGCAGAGGTTTCATTTCCCACTTCATCTCTTCACAGGAGTCAGCGATCGTTGTCAGCAGTTTGCGCAAGGAATATGAGGACAAGAAAGCCAGTTCCATCTTCAAGAAAAAGAAGAAAGTTGCTGTCAAAAACCTTTCTTTTACTGTGAAAAAAGGTTAAAGTATTTTCCTGAACTCCTTATAAATGACTAACGTGAAGGTCACATTTGGAGACCATATTCTTGTGTGTGACCAGACCCAACACACCTGAGCTCCTACATTTTAGTTTATGGGGAGTCATGAGCAGTTTTTCCTCCTCCTGTACTTTCACTTATTGCCTAGCACACCGGGAAGACAGTTTTATTAACAATATTTATTATTAACAGTTCTTGCATCATTTTCCCAGGAGAAGTATTAGGTCTGTTGGGACCCAACGGAGCTGGAAAAAGCACCACTATAAACATGATTTCTGGAGACATAACAGTGACTGCTGGGGAGGTAGGTGACTCCTTTGGGGCAGCCGGGGGGGTGACCTTGATGCCTTTATGAATTAAGGATGTGATAAGGGAAGCTGGCAAGGCAGTCTGAAAGTCAGGGAATTTATGTACATGCAACCCTATTTACAGAAGTAAGAAGAAAAGAATGACGTGCTTTGATTTAGTCCGAGCACGTTCCAGTTTACATCAAAATCAGTGTTGCAGAGGTAAGGGTTTGAGCTACACAAAATCTTTGCTGTGCGTTTGAAACCCATCGAGAAATTTCACAGGCCCCGTAAGAAATGTTGACATCTAAAAAATGTATTAATAACGCTCTTCATAAACAGCCTTGCAAATCCAGGAAATTGAAACCGAATGGGAACAGGGTTGGGCCAGCAAAAATCCATCACTTAATTATGTGCAGGATGATTAATGGCATGTGCTGGGGGAGGGGAAATACCATTGCTGTTACAGATTTGGGACTGAATGTTTGAAATAGAGAAGAATTACTAAGGAAAAATGGTCTCATGCTGGTACCTATTACCCAGAGTTTTATGGTAGTAAATATGTGTGTTTAGTGTTGTGAAAGCGCTGGTCTGGATTCGGGTGAGCAGAAGACATGGTAGGTGGAGATGATCAGTCCAATGATGCTGGTGTTCCTTTTCCATGAAAGAACTTTACCATTTATTTCCTTTTCCTACTGGAAGAGGGGAGACTGAGCTGAGCTCTTAGGCAGAAGCTCTTCCCTGTGAGGGTGCTGAGGCGCTGGCACAGGGTGCC
>JAVHNF010062656.1:0-10644 GCA_034783455.1 Micropsitta finschii
CTACTATACAAACTAGGCCACTCATAGTATTCCTGTGGAGATGAAGTCACAGCACCAGCTTCTGTTCCCATTTCTGCATAACCATGTTCAATAGTGTGCCTCATGTTCAAATTTACAATGTGGATTCGAGTATTTAGAAAAAAAATTACCTCCCCCACCACAAACACAGTAGTGTCAAAATTGCCAGGCCTAAAATATTTCCTCACCTTTTCTTTTGTTTGTTTTCATATCTGTTTACAAAAATCTATGTAATTTCTTTGCAGTGTGTTCTTTCCCCAAAAGCAAATCCTTCAGGGTATATATTCCCCTCAAAATACAAATTATTCTGTTCTCCAGTAATTATCTGGTTTGCATAGAGTTACACAGCTGAATCAGAAGCAGCAAGATATGAATAAATATATAAATAATGGCCACACCGAGGTGTAGTTTCTCATGTTTAACATAACACAGGGGAATACATTTTTATAGCAAGCCAGTAAATGTTGTAAACTGATGTTTTCAATTCCAGTGACTTAGAATTAACTTCTAACTGTGAGATCTAAACTAGCTACAGTCTTTTATAATCTTATGCTTTAACATTATAATAGTTTTTTTCATCTACTGTTAAAAAAGAAATTATGTTTTACTAGGAGATGATATAGGTAAACCATGCAAAAACTATCCTTCAAACTGCTTAAATGTTTTTATTTTTGTTCCATGTGATTTCACTCAGTGATATAAAGGAAAGAGCCCAGTTAGCTTATTGGAATAGGACTGTGCCGATGGGTAGGGAAAAGAACACATTCTTTGACAGCGCTTACAGACTTCACATAAAAAAGGAGAAATATCAAAACTGTGGGAAAATACACGTTTTTTGTTTCGCCCATATTCAACTTCGCAACAGTTCAAACATCTACCCAAAACAAAATTTCATCCTATGGCAGTTCTGTGAAGCCCAAAGCAGTACCCTTAGGAGCAGTTTCACACAAAAATAACCCCTAATCCTCTTTGGAAGCACACATTCCTCCAAGCCATAGTAACGGGCTGCCACCTCCCGAAAGCCATCACTCAGTCCACCACAGCTCAGCACTTGCTTTGTGTGGGTTTGGACCAGACCAAAGCTGGTCCCAGGATACCTTTAATGAATATTTTCTTGTATCACTGACTTACAGCCCTCCTGATCTGCTAACAACACTTTTTTGATGCCTGCCACCCCATCTGGCTCCTCTGCAGGTCTGGAGGTACCCCAAAGTCCCAAGGCCACCACCACTTGCACCACTCCACCCAGCAAAAGTAACTCCAGAGAGCCAAATACCTCTGAGGCTTGGCTTGGAAACTCAAATGCAACATGTGCTGGAGCTTTCCAGCCTGACTCCACTTCAGAAATGAGGTTGGAGCTCTGAACTCAGATCTGAACCTGAACCTCTGGTTTAGACTCAAGGTTTTGCATTGGGCCCCATCTCTAGAGAAAAAAGGATAAAAAGAGATGAAAAGATAATTGTAGAAACTTAAAAGCCAGTGCTGCATTCTCCAAAAATTGCAAATTAAGCTATAAGAAATTCCAAACAATGCTTTTTTTATTAAAAATGACTTAATAATCTAATCTTCCTTTCCTTTCTTTTCCTTTGGAATTTATCCTATATCCTAGTAATTACACAACACCACATTGGATACTCCTGACAATATAAACACAATTGTTTATCCAGAAGCATTATAGGTTCATGCAAAAATATGGCATTTAAAGCTTGTGGTCAGATCAAGAAACCACAAGTATAATTGTTTGTTTATCCAGCCAAGCATTACTCCACCGCGTAAGTTTATGGGGGTTTTGTATTTATTTATTTATTTCTAACCTGTTTTAAAAATTAAAGTTATGGAGAGAAAACAGACCACTAAAGGCAAACCCTGTGCATGGAGGGACTTTTCTAATATGGAAATCGCGCCTTTGTCATGGCTCATGTTACACGGTTTCATCCTTCCATGAAGCCTTGTGATAACAGGCCCCTTTGGTGGAATTTCGACATATTTTTCCCTTTAGTTCGGGGCAGCTGGTTTCTTTCCTCTCGGAGGAGAGAGACGAAGTATATTTATCACTCCAGCAGTGACTCAAAACAAACAGGAAATCTTCATCAGCAGGCTCCTGGGCAAGGCAGATACCAAGGTACTGGCAGAAAGGAAACAGAGGCTCTCGGCTGTGGGAGTCCCACACACACAGCATATATTGCAGCGACAGCAGATAACTCGGCTAAAGAGCCACCAATTTATTTTTAAATTAAAAAAAAAAAAAAGAAAATAAAGGAAAAGAGGAGATCCCGAGGTAGCTGAGTGCACACATGGTATCCTGGGGGGGTGGCTGAGCTGGACACCCAGCCTAACATGCAGCATGAACCTGGGAGTGGGAGGAAACCTGTGTGCTGGCTAGGCTGGGAGGTTTCACTTTGATCTGGAAACTTAGGAAACCCACTCCTTTTGCCCCAGCAAGTCCTTCTTTTAAAGCAGGGGTTTCCGGTGGGGATGGCTGCCTTGCAGCCAGGAGGGAGGCAAATATGAAAAGCAACAACAACAACCACCAAGGCACAGTTAATAATTTTAACTATTAATATGATTATTCATATTCATGGGTGGTTTTTAGAAGGCTGAAAACAAGCTAATAAATTGTCTGGCAGCAGATGACTCCTCCTGCATTGATTAGAGGCAGTCCTGACACAGGAACTGTTCTGTGGGGTTGTGTTTTTTTCCCTTCTTTCCCTACCACTGTCATTAAACATTAAACTAAAATACTTCCATCCATCTCAACAACAAAACACAAGCACAACACAAGACCAATACTGGTGTCCTCCTTGGAAACATTGCAGTTAAATGGCTACAGCTCTAGAAAGGATGCTGCCAGGCTGTAGATCTGCCACCACACCAAAAACATGAGTAGTGCAGGTCATGTTGCACTCATGGGCTCGGCTGATTAGTGAGATTAAGGAAACAGCTGCTGAAAATGGGGAGAATTGGGAAGAGTCACTATCTGCTTCTCCTGCTCTTCTGCGTCTCTCCACGCGCCTGCTGTTTGCTGCAGCTAGAGATGGCACACAATCCCCCAGTCTGACCTGCTGTAGGTTTATCTCCAGAGCTGGCAGGAATGGTGGGGCTGGCCAGGCTATGCCTTTAGTGTATAAAAGGAAACTTGAGCACCTTAAAACATGTGACTGCCTTCCCTTGCTTTTGGTTAACCCTATAGATGCAGTGATCAGAGCCTGCTACACCAGACACCCTGCCCTCTTGAGCCAGGCATACCCTTCAACCTTGGGTGGCCTGGAAGCATTGAGTCCTGCAGTGGCCTTTATACATGTGTCCAGGTTGGAGCTCGTTTGAGCTACCAGTCCTCCAACTCAGCAGACGTCATGTCCTTATCACTGAGCTTCACCCTGTGACACCTCACCTCAATGTCTCACCACAGAAATCCAACACTCTATTTACAAGTATGACTGGCTCAGCTGCAAACCTAAGGTGCAAGGGGCAGATATAGGGAACACCAGACACCCACATCCTTGCAGTTGGAGGGCTAGTGTACTAGGTTGCGAACATTGTCGAACCATGGAAACAACAGCATGAAATCACTGTGGCCTGACACATCCCAGACAGAATATGCATTTGCAGTGAAAGAGCCAGTTTAGAAGCATGAGTGCTTTATACTGGCTCACATGCAGTCTCCACAGGATTGCCCCACTGAAGGATGGCTAAGGTCTATGTCACAGAGATGACTACCAAAAACCTTTGGGCTAGGACAGCTCTTTTTGGGAAGCCTTTGGCAGAATATATCACCACTGTGTTGACTCACATATGTGTCAAAGCTAGGTGGGTGATTCTGGAGAGTTTCTCTGGAGATTACACTGTCTGTATCTTTGCAAGAAACAGTCTGGCCTAGCCAGCATCTCAGACAATGCAGAGGAAGATAACCTGATGAAGGTCTGTGTATACTGTGCAGTAAGTGAGAAGGTCGAGTTAACAAGGAGAAGAAGAAAACATCAGGGTTTCAAACAAGAAATACACAGTATGAGGATGCTGGAGATGCCCTTCTGCTAGAGACAGCCTGTTTACAGCATAAGCCATTTTTGTTACAAGTGTTTTTGTCACAAGATTTTCTGGAACATTATGTTAACTGCATACCTACCAGATCAGGCAATTCTATGTACCCAAACTCTAGACCATTAAGAGTTTGGAAAGGCCAGGGTGAAAAGGGCTCCCAGCCCACCCTCATCACTGTGTCTGGCTGAGTAGCCAGAGCTGGGATGGCTCTGCACTAACCATGCCAACCCAACACTGCTAGTGTGTGATGCCTATCCCTGCTGCTGGGAAATGTGGCACAGCTCAAGACTTTCTCCTGCCTCCCAGAAGGGCCAGCTGGAAAGGAAGTCAGAGTAAAGCCCTTGATCATAACTGCAGCATCCACAAATGGGGTCCAGAAAAGCAGTATCTTTTCATCTTTGTGCCTTGGTTTGGAAATGACAACTTGACTTATCAGATGAGTCCTTTGGCTGCTCACTTACTCAAAAGCAAATTCAATGGCACCACCACATTTAATATTTCACCAGCTGAGGATCTGAAAGTATGAGACAACTGCCCAAAGAGCTACACTGAGGATGTGATTTGCAGTCATGGGGATCAAGTAGCAGAGCTGAGAGCAAAGCAGCGATCCGTAACTCATATTCAAAGCTATACCTACCTCCTCAGACCTCAGCAACATTCAAGCAAATTAGAAAGCCTACAGGCAAACACTAACTGCTGTGTCTAAAGGTTAGCTTTGGAAGTGCGTAAGAACAGTCTTCGGGCTGCTCTGGCTAGCTCGTACTAGTTTTGAGTTTGCCATCTGCAAGCCCAGGGAAACTAGAGTGTAACATATTTCCACCACATGTCTTTCTGTCCCTTTCTTTGCCTCTGGCACAGGCTTTATAACTAGGGTTGTGGCAAGCAGTATGTGATGCTGGGAGGATGCTGGGCAGGGGGTGCAACCTTCCATGTGGCACAAGAGAAATCCAGCAAAGCAGAGACCCCATTCCCATGAAAGTCACTGTGGTCTCAGTGTCTGATCTTCAACCAGCTGCATTAAAAATATTGGATGTCACAGACCTTTTGAAGCTGCTCTCCAAGTGATAGAGGATTATTGGCTTCAGTGATGAAGTGCACTAATCAGAATTGGTTGACTAAAGGAATGGGTGTTTTTTCCTTGGAATTACTCTGTGCCATCTTGTTTGATTACAATATTTCTTCGTCTCAAATGTGTACTTTCCTTCTCCTAATCTTTGACCAGTTTTGTGTTGAAACCCAAAGGTCTACAAGCTACACTGCAACATATTGCACCATGCTCAGGATTCAGATTCCCGGTATTTGCCCACAATGCCACATTGTACCACAAAAAACCCAAGATGCCATCCTGCCTACAGACCTGACAGCTGGCCAGAACGAGGGCTACTGCTTGGGTACACCCAAGGCAAAGCCACACACACACACAGGAGACAGCCTCCCATAAGACATAGTGCTTAAGCAAAGCACTCAAAGTTACACATGTAATTGATTTTTAACACGATTCATTTTTAAAACCAAAAAGGCACACTTTCCAAGCTGATACTCACATGGGATATATATAAATCCTAACTCTTAAGGAGAGTCAAAAACAGATTGAAAGAATTGAAGGGAATTTATGTGGAATCCTGAATCAAAGAGAAAAGGATGAAAGCAAAGTGTGGTGCATTCAACTGCTTAAGTTCTGCTGAACTCCATGATGACAAACAAACAAACACAATCCGTGTCTCTTTTTCTCAGCTCAGTGATTACAGCAAACCCACAGTGCCAGCTTCAGACTGGCAAGGCAACTAGCACTGCTCACAAACAAATTCACTGGATTTTTTTTCTTTTTTTTTATATTGCTTGATTTAATTATAAGGGTCTCTCACACTCTCACCTATTTCTTTACTAGCAGTCAAGGGATATTTCTGTTTCCACTGCTATTGTTTCAGGCTTCTGAAACAGCAAAAACTGAGGAATGAGGGAGGAAATCATGAAGTTATACTGCACTCACATAACTCTGAAATAAATTGTTAAAGTCATGCATTTAAATGCATGTGCAAAAAGAAAACTCAGGAAAACCGTGTTGCCACAGCAATTCTCATCTGCCTCAGAGCTCCCACCCAGGAAAGGTGTCTCTGAAGTTCCCTAGTTGCCATCCAAACAAAATATTTCCAAAAGAGGTATTTTCCACACCTTTTTTCATCCAATTCAGGATTTCAGCTGGCAGTAAGAAATAAATAAGAATCAAAATTTCTAAAACAAAACAATCAAAAAAACCACAACAAAATATAGTTAAAGAGTTACTTATTATGGGAGAGATTAACTCCTAGGATGCCTTAATACCCAAACTTGGCTGCCCTATTATTCTGGGATCATCAGGTCATCAAGAATACTAATTTAGACTTAGGACATTAGGGAAGCGCTCTCCTGATTTAAACATGGAAAATTGTTATTCAGTTGTTTCTTGAACAAATACACTTCAAACAATGTGAAGGAAATGGCACTTCCCATTTATATGCATTTACCAACAACAATCATGACGAAAAGGACAAAGACTATTTCAGGTTTGTAGGGGCTGTCCATTGTAAAATTGTCCCATGCAGCAGGCTGTGTAGACCTTGTAGGATCTGAGAAACTTAAGTTCTCAGAAATCTTCAGCAAAGACCACTGCCCGTCAACATTATAAATGAAGTAGGAGATTATCACATCCCAAAGTAACATTCATGAGGGCGGCTTTGCCTCTGAGGAACAAATTGGCCACTTTTTCACCCCAGCCTGCAATGAGGCCATGCTCCTACACAGCTCACCTCCTGCAACACCACAATTCACTTCTCTCACTGGATCTGCAAAGGTGGGTTCTGAGCCGATTTATGCCACTGCAATTAAAAAAAAAAAAAAAAAAAAAAATCACTCCTTCAAAACAACGGGTTGTTCTGACTGGGAGTAGATTCTTAAAAGGAGCAGAGCCTGCACCAGAAGGTATAACATCCAATTTCTGTTCTATGCTTAACCTATGCAAATCACAAGCAAATGTAAGCAGCCCATCAGCAGAATTTGGCAGGGGTAACAGCAACCATAGGGAGATAAGATAAAGCTGTAGTCTTTAAAGGTTGGGAAGTGAAGTATCAGGATTACCAGTATTCCTAGCCAACTCAGACTGTTCTCCCACCCTCTTCTAGGAAACAAAAACTGATCCTTTGCACTTCACCCCAAGGGAAAAAAGTTATCATTAGTTTTATGTTATAAAGATTGTCGTGGTTTAAACCCAGTCGGCAAGTCAAGCCACAAAGATACATAAAATAATTGTCTCTCTAAGATGCAGACATGCCTAAACCAAGTAACCATATGTGTGTACAGCTGTAGTTTTTAACATTGTGACATAATTTACCCTTACTATTACCCTCTCTTATTAGGTCATTTCTAAAATATAGATCTCTGAACCAGGACCATCTTCTGCCGATTTGCACAGCTCCTATTTTTGCCATAGAAAAAACAGTTCTGGTTGCCTGGCGTATTCCTCTTTGAATTACTTTGTAGGTTAAACAAAACTTTAACTGTTTCAGATAAAGACAGGCAGAAGGTGTTTTTTCCAAACTTCCCAAGCAAAGGAGTGCATTTCCTGCTTCCTTAATTCAACCTACTGCATCAGACATCTGTAACTCTGTTTACATTCCAGCCCTTCACAACTTAATACCGCTTGAAGCATCAGGAATATAGGGCACATTTCTGACTGTTCTTTAGATATTTTTTTATCTCCATGGGACTTCCTAGTTTGGGATTTTGATTAAGTTCTCATTCAGTGGAAACAAATAAAACTTCCATAATTAAACTGCCTTTAAAATTTGTATCTAATTATATTAGCATCAAATTATGTATTTAATGTACAGCAGTAAACTGCTGCTAAACTATCATTGTTAATTGAACTAAGCTTAATGATTAGCAATTAGTCTCTGAGGAGGAAAAATACACATAACGTCATTGAAGTTCTTTGAGGGTGTTTTAAACTTTTTAAGCCAAGAGCATGGAAAATGAGGTAGGCTCTACTGAAAAAAGGAGAGTAGCACACTTCAATCCAGGGACATTTTAAAGACAGCTAGTAGGACTTTTCATTCCAATACAGAAATGGAAACAAACAGCACTGCTACCTGGGATTTACCTTCATTCTCTCACACTGAGCCTTCACTTCAAGAACACAGAAATCTCTTTCAGCTGCCTTTTTCTGACTAGCCTTTGGGGGAAAATTCTGTAGAAAGCCCTAATAACCTAAGACAGTTAAGCCTGTCCCTCTGGATTCAACCCCAGTGTATCTAATCTGATTTCCTAAATATAAGTACAGAATTGGACAAAAATAGCATGTACCAAAAGTAGGAAAATAAAGTCAGGAGAAGACAATCTTTCAAACTCTGTTCATATCACACTCATTATATATATATAACAATTCTTGTCAATGACAACTCATCAACATAGCACTAAGTTGGCATAAAAATGGAGAA
The DNA here is from genome assembly GCA_034783455.1 of Micropsitta finschii. Lineage (NCBI taxonomy): Eukaryota > Metazoa > Chordata > Aves > Psittaciformes > Psittacidae > Micropsitta > Micropsitta finschii. The sequence goes on from JAVHNF010062656.1 coordinate 8,529, forward strand.
CAGACACTACATCTCACTATTATTTCTCCATATGATTTCTATTATTCATCTTTGCAGATGACCAGAAACATCGAGTTAAATATGATCACACTAGTATTCTTTCTATTACGGTGGGGTAATTTTCAAACCAGATTTTGAAATAACAAATTTCAGAGCTCAGGAGTTTTCAGACTTAAGCAAATGTGAAATATGGTTTGTTCCTCTAACACAATTTATTATTTTCATGTAATAATGGAAAAATTTTCATTAATTGGCTTGGAAATTAACGGACTATTACACATACCAAAATGCCTATTCTGCTTAAAAAAAAAGTTTCTTTGAAAAGTAGTTTGCTATAACTGAGTTAAATGCTTAGTGTTTTAATAAATTGATGTTAGTATGTTTGGTGAGCATATGTAGGACAGCCGTGAGTTTATTTTTACTTGTACAAACTGTGCTAATCTGTAATGGGACATAATGAATATAACATTTATGAAAGCTATGTTCATATGGTCTTGTTGCATTTATAATTACAGTAAGATTGGACCCCTTATAACTAAACATGAACTCTTCCAAATGAAAACTGAACACTGTAGCTAAATGTATTACCAACTATCTCTGGGAAAAGCAACTGTTAATGATATAGTACATTTGAGATTTCTCTTTTCCTTCTGCAAATCTAATGACAACTTTCAGAGACGGTTTTATTAAAACATCCCTGGCACCATTAGCAACAGCAATTTATAAGTCTTACACATGAAAGAGAAGATAAAACATATTTTCTGCTAAGGGAAGTCTGGTTTGCCAGCTAATTGAGAAGCTGGTGAAACTATTCCATGTCACATCCTTCTTACTCCCTCATTCCTGCAGTTCTGCTCATTTAGTCTCAGTTATTGGAAAGGACTCAGAATGAAATGTTTTGGTCATTCTAAGTATCATACTGAACTAATGCTTAATCCTTGCCCAGTTAATTAATTATTCTGTGTTCCTGGTTTGCTCACGTACTGTGCATAGCCAAATGAACTACCCATGTACCTAAGGTGAGGTGAGCAATTCAGTGGCGGGTAGGGTGAGGTGGGTTGGAAGTGCTTATGCTCTTACCACGTATCAAGTTTAATGACCAATTTCAAAATTTTCTAGTTTACTGCTCACATTTACATTAGTTGTGCAACCTTTTAGGCAACAAAATAAAGATTCTGTACTGTATTACTGCTCAGAAGAAATTAACCAGGAATATGAACTAAACTTCAGTTATGCTTATAACAGTTTATGAGTAACTATTTAACAGTAATGCAGAAGCATATAACTTCCATGGACAGATTAAGAACTAAGCTTCCAGGCCACCAAAATTCTCTTGATTTGAACAGCAATGTTCCAAAATAATATTTAACTTCATTGCTTCTAAGTCAATGCTTTATTGTACCTTCTGCTTCAATTTCATTAATACAAAATTCTTCCAATATAATCTCTTTTCTTCTATAGTGGTAACTGTAAATTGCAGAAACAGCTAGCTACACAAGTTTGCTTTGAAGATTGCAAAACTTTTTTGTGTGTGTAGAGTTGGCACTGTGCTCAGAAAGCCATAAAGGGAAAGCTGCCTGTCCTATATGCACAGTATGCAAGAAGTAGGCAATGGGCAATGACTCGGCAGACACTGTTGCAAAGCATATCCTAATATTTCTCCCATGTAAGAAAGCAGTCAGGGTCTTGTAATTTAGAATGTCATTAAGAACTGTGAGGGAACTGAAAGCTTCAAGAAGCACCTTTACCCAAAGGAAAGAACTTTGTTGTCTTTGTCTTTTCTTTGACAAAGAGGGGATTAAGAGAAAATTTTCACCTTGCATAACTTTGCCAGGGAAAATTGTAGGCATTCAACACATATGAGATTTGGGTCTGTGACTTGCTGAAACCTCTCTTCTCAGACTGTCCCTTGGGGGTTCTAATGAAAAGTAATTTCTCTACTTTTGCCTCTTCTCTCACATCTGCAGAATGGTAAGAGTAATGCTTATTTTCCCTACAGGGTAACTGACCAGAGCTAGATAAAACCTTATATGTGCTTTCATGAGAAAAAAGTGTGTATGAAGCAGCTAGCTAACCAGTAAAACCAAGTGACTGTGGTCAGTGTTTTCACATTAAA
>JAVHNF010062660.1:0-11966 GCA_034783455.1 Micropsitta finschii
ATATGAGACTGTTTGTGTTACCTTGGCGTAAGAAACCTGAGTCATGAATCATTTTTTGACGTCAAGTCTGTTCCATCGTAGCACCAGCCCTGCCTTACCTCAGACTTTTGGCCTAAGACTCAGGCTTTTGTGAGATTTCCAGGTCTGTTTCCAAAACTTCAGCATTTGCAGCACTACTGCTCTAAAAGTCACATTGTGTTGAATAGATGAAAGCAGAAATGGCTACTTAGGCAGGGTGCAAAGCAGGCAGGCAATATCTGGAGTTACTTAAAGAGGCAGACTTGATTCTACTGAGATTTTTTTTTTCTTTTTAAATATGAATATGATATAAGGTAACATAATACATCAAAGGGAAATGTAGGAACAAGGCCATGGGGAGCAGTCTGGATGAAATACCCACATATTTCTGTTCCCCAAAAGAAGCACATGTGGTCAGTATTCTTTTTGACAGGGCAGCTCTCATGATAGTGTTTTATGATGCAAGAATGATTTACTGGCAGCTCTAAGCCCACCATTATCCTCTTAGTGATGTTTAATGTAATAGGCTATGCAAAGTCTAACAATCACAACAAGTGCCATATTTTATGGTTTTTTAAACTTCTCTGTATGAACACAGAAACTACGGACCTCCCGAATAGCTTGGCATTGTATAACCTATACTGATTCTTTAAACTTGTTACTGTTTAATTTTTTGTGCTTAAAGGTTTAAAATATCTGTATGTAAGATTTTGTTGCAAATTCCAGTTTGTTATAGGAAAAAATATTGCTTTCTTACAAAATCTACTTTTCAGGAGATCCCACTGTAGAAACCTGTGGGTTTGAGACTTGTTTTTCTGAAAGTTTTCTTTCAGTTTGATTTGTCTGCATTGGAATTTGAGGAAATTCCAAAACCCCCTAAAACTCACACTTAATTCAAACCACCTAACTGTAGTGATAATTATTAGGGGAAAAAAAAAATCAAAAGAATCTGTTACTCATAAATTCCCTGTAGCTTTATTTTCATGCAGATTTTTAATCTCCAGCAGACACCTCCCAAGTGCTTTTTCTCACTACTGTATCAGTATGTAAATTGACAGTAAGCTGAGAAGGCTGAATTTGTGTCCTTGTTTCAAACTGGAATATGCAGCCATTTCTGAGACTGGCTTCTTCTATCCAAGCTTAAGCACCCATTATAGCACAAAAAATATGGCATTTATACTTTTACGTTTAGGGTGAAGCAGGGTTAAATGGTCTTAAAGGATTGAAGGGTGAACCAGGTCAAAAGGGTGACAGAGGGCCTCTTGGTCTTCCAGTAAGTAAAAAACCCCAACTACTCAATCTCAGTGCAAATAACAAACTTCTCTTTCTACTCCTGATGAACAACTCTAATTTACTCAACAGTATACATAGAATATACCATGTTTGAGCAGAGCATGTCTTGTTTTGTTTTAGCCCAGATGTGTGCTATCGTCCATAGTAATGTCCTGTAACACCCAGTGCTGTCAGGGTTTTTTTGTTATGTGTCAGTTGAATGTGTTCAGTGTCACAGGGATGCTATCACCACCATTACATCAGCCATGTTGTTATTTGAGTGTTGTATGGTGTTTGTGTTAAAAAAGGAGTCTTCCCTTTTACCCCATCTCTTCTGTTATTCATCCACCGATTGTACTTCTGCAGTTAAAATGGAGAAGTCTAACTGAGGAAAGCTAAAAATTGGTTCAGGGATTTTCTGTTTATTTACTTTCCTCATTCACTAGAGATGATGGATTGTTACTTTTGCTTTGTTGTTTAGAAAATTCCCATTCTGAGTGTTTGGCATGAATTTTGTATTACAAAGAAATGAAGGACCGTAAAAATAAATTTTCATGTTTAAACGTTACGATTCTTGAAATTTAGGTTGACAAAAGAGAAAAGAGTTTGAGTGTTTGACAGCACTTTGAAAAGTTTTATATTTTTTCCCCATAGAAAGAGTTCAGTTTTCGTTTCAGGATTACTCCATAATGGAGGAAAAAGCCTTAGCTGACGCAAAGGAACTCAAACCCCTCTGATTCATATTTTCAAGAATCATTTGCCAGTTACCAGTTACCATTATGCAGAGAGGGAGCTGTGCAGGTCTGAGACAATCCCCTAAAAATAACTAAAAGGAAGAAGGAAGTTTCGGTTCTGCCAGAAATCTGTTTTCTAACCCAGAACAAAATATTCCATTATTTTTTCAAATCTTTATAGTTCTTGTCTTGCTCCTGCTTACCACTTTTTCTAATCATCATTTTAGAGAGCAAAGTGTTTGAGTTCCTAAAAATGGCTGATTTTAACTGTTAATGAGTTGGTGTGGCGGTTGGTTTTTTTTTAATTTTGGAGGTTTGAGGGGGCTTAGGGGTTGGAGGGGTTTTGGCCCAGATTATTTCTAATGTCCCAAATAGTTTTGGTCCCTCTAGTGCCAGCATTACTGCCAGCAGGCTGGGATGGTCGAGCAGATCTTTCGCTGCTCTTCTGTTATTCACATAAAATCCAGCAGAGGTCATCCCGTCCCCAAGGATGCTGAAGCAAATAGCCCGAAGTGCCGGGTGCTACCCACTTGCAGCCGTTGCCTGTGCTCTGAACTGGGAGCATGTTGGGAAAACAGGAAATGTGATTGTCTCCCGGGATCTTGGAAATTAATCAGGATCCAGATATTTTTGGCTGCATAATGCACTTAAATATTTCCTATCACGGTTAACATACATTTTTCTTTCTTTGTGTAGTATAGTATTCAGTATTGTCATTATTTACGAATTAGAAAGCATGCAAGTAGAGTATAAGGTAAATATTTGCACGTAAGGCTCAGAAACACCCTAACATCTGGTGTTTGTAGCACCCCTTTAGCTTGACATTATTCTGGGCTAATGTACTGTGACATGAAGGCAAGCGTGGGGCAGAGATGTTACGCTGATGTGAGAACAGAATCAGGCTCTTGATGTCTTATGTGAATTTTTAACTAACATGCTGTAGTAATGTGATACCCATTTCAAAACCCTGTCACGACTTGTACTATATGTTTGAATTATGTTTATTCATCAGCACCGCTTACTAATCTCACGTTCTTGTCATTCGTGTTGTACCCATCATCCATGCTTTCACCTAACCACACAGGGAGCATCTGGCTTAGACGGAAAGCCAGGACCCCGGGTGAGTCCCTTGTCTTTCTGTGTCGCTCTTCATTACAGAGCCTATGTTCTGTCCAGCACCTCAAGCACTGCATAGAGGAAGGAAGGCCAAATGCCACAGGCATTTTTCATGGTGCATAAGAGGGGACTGAGCAAATTCTTAGAGTGATACAAGTGGGAAGGAGAATGTAACCCTCTGGAGAAGGAACTCTGAATCTTAAAAAGGCAGTTTGGTTTTGATTTCTGGTTGGACAACTGCCTTGGTTGGGGTGCTTATTTTCCTGAGTAAGGTTAGGGATTAATGTACACAGGAAAGCATACTTGTTCAGAGATAATATGGAATCAGCAAAACAGATGCAGACGCTCTGTGGCTGGGGTTCTGCTACAGGCATTTTCACATTAAACATAAACATTAAATCACTTGCTTTTAATAATGATAAAGAAATGGATAAAGTGAAAGAGGGATGGAGTTATGCATTTGAAGGCTTCCATAAGATTCCTATTGATGAGTGCAGCAGGTAAGTCCACCTTACAGGTGGACGTTTCCATTTAAAAAAAAATAATCAATATTAAGATAAAACAAACCAAAGCAAACCCACAACTTTGGCCTTTCCATTTTTCCTGGGAAAATTTTTCAATAAATTTAAAAACTTTGTAAATCTGATGACTTCCATGAATAAAGGAAAATCCAACTAGAAAAAAAAGATGGGTTACCTCATAGCCAGAGAGCTTATAGATGGAGTTTTGGAAGCCAAATGGATTTGTTTGCTCATGTCCCATCACAGTTAAGTCTGAATTTTCTACTGGTGAAGACTGATTCCATGTTAGCTCCTGGCGAGAAGACAATTATTAAAATTATGGACTTGTAAGAACAAGACCTCTCTTTTAACCTCTGTTTCCTTTTGTTAGGGTGTAGATGGCTCAGTTGGTCCCCATGGCCCTGCAGGTCCTAAGGGAGAGAGAGTAAGTATATGTCCTGTGTGCTTCTCTTTACAAAGCAACCACTGCCATGGCAAGATGTCATATGGCTGCTTACAGTGTGCCAGGATGTTGTTAAATATAACTGTATCTCCTCTGTTTAAGGATCAGCCCAGAACTGTATGTGCATTCTAGTTACACACATTTTTCTGTTTAAAGGTTGATTTTGTAACTCGTGAACTTCAGAGAAGCTGCTATTTTGTAATGATTAATCCATAAGAAACTTACAGGACTTTCAAGTTCATGGTGCTATGCAGAACATCATTTTGATTGGTTTCATTATTTAGTGTAAGTGGATTGAGAGGACAAACTGGGACGAAAGAAGATAGTGTGATCTGTTTATATACGTATGCAATGGCAAAAAAAAAAAATAAATAAAATAATAAAAGAAAGAGGATTTTTCCCAGTTTGTACTTAAATATTTTTATCTTAAAAAAATAATTCAAACTTTTCTCCCTTTCCCCTCCCCTTTTTTTTAGGCTTAGAAGATAGGAGCCCTCCTATTTCACTTGAAATATTCATAGTAAGTTTTCCCCAGTGGAAATAGGATAAGGACCTTAATCTTTAACTATGAGACTGTCATCTTTAACAATACAACCATCAACTTGTACAACAAAACGAAAGATGATACCTTATACCAACTAAATCCTCCAAGGAGCTGACAGCCTAGAATTATGTCTCTTTGAATTTCTCACTTTAACAAAACAGCTGTGATAAAACAACTTCAGATTGATGTATTAAGGATGCAGCCATATGGCAGAGGTCCAGTTAGCTTTAATAGCAGCACACCTGAGAAAGGTCTGCATGACTTGATGATTCGTTTTTAAAGAGCTCTGTGTTGAGAAATATATACAAGACATGCAACACAGTCCAAAATAGGAACAGTAGCCTGTAGTCACCACTCAGGCTAGTTAACAGTCCAAAGGTCTTAGGTAAGTCTTTTTTTCAACTAGGACATAATTTTTTCTATCAACTCTGTGAAGATAAAGTTGAACATCATCTTCTGAACTTTGGGAAATAATTTTGATGGAGTAGCATATATAAATACTGTACATTTTATCCTTGGATCATAAGCTTTTGTTTTGAAGGATATGCATACGTACTACCAGTTGAAATTTATTTCAGAAACAATGTGCTGTAATATAAACTATTCTTCTAATGTATGGAAGAGAACTATAGTTGTGTTTTCCTTATGAAACTATCCAAGGTCATAATAAGTCATACACCTGGATCTTGAATCAGCCCTACCATGGCTGTTGACAAGTAGTAATTACAAAGGGGACAGGAACTGCAGCGATGTAAATTGATTCAATAATTGCACAAAGCACAGAAGGTCAGATCTGCAAAACTATGGAAACTGAAGTGTGCAAAAAATTCCTGCTCACACAGCATTTTCTGTGTAGCTAAATGAATGGGAGGAAGTTCACAAGAAAGATGGAAGGGGTTTTTAACAAGCAACCAGCTAGCAAGTTTATTGCTGTAACTGTTCATTTAATTATTCAATACTGTTTGGGAAGAGAAGTTGTTTGTAGAATAATTATCTAGCAGGTGCCTGGCATTAATATATGTCTCATTATCTAAATAACGAATCATGTGGGTTTAATGCAGTTTTACACCTTGCTTTTGCAGCTTTTGAATTTGTTTACGTGAAAGCAGAAGGAAAACTTTTTTGCCTGCAGATTTCAGACACTGCCTTTTAATTAAAAATGATACATGGTGCCACTGCTTACTATCACTGGACAGGATAACATTTTGTTCATGCTGATAAGAAAAACCTTGGGCCAGTATTAACCTAGAAGGGCACTAGGGATTTCTAATATGAAACATAACCACATTCTTAAATCCACATTATTTAACATTTGGAAAGGCAATCTCACTTTAAGAGAATACACGTAAAATGCTGGTCGCTGTATATTTATGCCTCCTTAAAAGTAAAGGAAAACAAGTACAATCAAACTGAAGCCTAATGATTTCTTTTACAGAAATCATTGTTGCATAGGCTGCAGCTGAGGCAATGCTGAATTACTCTTCTTAGCTAGAACAGACTGTTGTGCAAATTAGGGTTGGCTGTTTTGTTTCTAGTTTAGCTATTTAATTAAAATAGAAAACATTACCAAGTCTTTGAACAAAACTTAATTAGACGGTGAAAAAGTAAGCTAGAAAAATAGTGCTTGTCACTAGAAAATAGAAACCCATGAATTTCAGAACAGATGTGTGATAATCTCACTGTCTGAGGTTAACCATGTAATTTTCTCTCTAAACTATTCATTGATTATTAAAAGCTGACACAGGATTTAACACCTCCTTAAGCATGATATTGGTGAAAGTTCCAACACTGTGTTTTTGTGCATTTCTTTTGGTAGAAATGGAAATGGTGATTAACCATTTGAATTAATATAATTTATTAGGCTGATGTCTTACAGTCCTTAAATTCTTGGGCTCTTCAGGTTTTATTGAGACCATCTTCCTTAAATGGAGGAGTTGATCATAATAGGCCTCTGAATCTGGCTGTGTACTTATTAATCTCACTTGTATATTTTCTTGAGAGAAAATTAAGAGCATCAGTAAACAGATGAGCACCTTAAACTACTACTAGGGAAAGGGGACATGTAAACCTGAAGGCTAATGACAGATGTAATGTATATCCAAATTCTTGTCTATCGAAAAGAAGCTGAAAAACAAAATTAAGTAAATGCTAATCTTCTGAAATCCTAGCCTTGATTGCAAGGAACTGGTTTTGAGCTTTGTGTTTGGCTCTCAGATGGAACACTGTCATCACTCTGCACATTCTCTACTGGTGAGGAAAGTGCATTCTGTTTAATTTGGTTAAAATGTTTGTCAACATGACAGTGCTATAAAATCTCTGTATCAATCTTAATGGAGACACAAATTATGCAGCTTTATTCATGCAAATGGTAGTCCGTATTCACTCATGATTCAAGAAACTGAAGTGAAATAGGAGGCAAAACTGAAGGCTACGGTTTCTGTTCCATGGGCCCTGATGAACTGTCATACAAAAAGATATTAAAAGCCTTACTGAAGTTTGCGAATGGCTGTTTCCCTAAAGGAAATGCTTTATCATGATGGCTAAGGGCAGCATGCTTATGACGGTTCATCAATCTTATATAATCCATAACCATTCAGGACTTCCTCTGATATTCCAAACACATTCCAGCATGTGCTTTGTATTGGAGGCAAAAAAAACTGGGAGATGTATTTCCCAAAATATATTCTTACACAACAGATGAGATTATTTCCTAGACGGGTAAATTCAGCATCTTTATGTCTACCATATGTTTAGCAATGTTATAGGCCTTTCTTGAGAGAACTCTGTACAGTCATCTTTGCTGTTGGAGATTTTTAAAAAAGATACTTAACTAGTCTTGACATATCTCAAGTAGTGATCAAACATTTTTGCAGCTGTTACTTACATGGGTCAGCACATCAGTTTCTTCTCAGAAGAAAGATTTAAAGCTGCAAGGGATTTACTGTTCTGAAAATCAGCTGTTACTTCCCAGTACCTCCTCTTGTTCTGCAAGGGCATCCTACCTGAGTGTTGCTCAGAAATGGCTGGAGATTATCAGAATCCAGAAAGATCAGACATTACACATGTAACCACCACTAGAGTAAAATGAGCACAGACAGTGTTCACCATGTAAAAATGTAAAGTATCTAAAATAGATCAAATGTCAGTTACTTTGTCAAACTCCTTACTGCTGTGGTTATTCAAAACCAGGTTCAAACTCCGTTTATTCCAGTGCCTGCTTTTTTATATCATCCAGTCCATAAAATTAAGACTTAGCAGCCCATTTTCAGGGCTGTGCTAAGGGACTTGGCTGTGCCGATGATCACTGCTATTAATTAGGTACACATCTACATCTCTGTCTTATATTTAATAATAGAGTAATGAATTAATAATGACTAGTAAATAATCTAGATTTTTGGAGGATCTTGTACACAACATTATCTCAAGAAATTAAGTGCAGCAAATGCTAGGATGAAAAACAGCATTTCTGTAGGCTAGGAGCCTTGAACAAAGCCTTGCATTAGGTCATGTTAAGGAAAGGAGGTGAAGAAAGTATACAAATAATCCTGTATAACAAATTGAAGGTAGGAGCTTTGAAAACTGGAGGTGGTCAAGAGTTTTGGGGATTTTTTTGTCTCTTCAACACTTGGAGGAATTTAGTTCTCCTAAGAGAGTAAGTCTTTATTGCTGGACTTTATTCAGAAGGTGGCACCACAGTCTGAAGCACATACTTACTTACCAACACTGCCTCCCTCCCTAACAATCTCACAGAAGGCTGTGCTCGCAGTTACTTGGGCTAACTCTGGAAGTTTAACTTCATATCAGTCTTTATGAAGAACAGTTGAAAAGCACAGATGATTACTACAGTCAGCCTGAAATTCGTTGCCTCAAAATTTTATTTCATTTGGAAAAGTTTGCTCTGTATTAAACTTGCACAATTATTTTGGCAGCATCCCTCTGGAAACTGGTAATTTTTCCATGGGTTTTTGAGCAAAACGAGATCAAACTTCAAGTACAGAATGATCTCTGCACTTGCTTGTCTTGCACATTAATACAGTTTTGATTTCATCAACCAGGGTATTAACATCACTAATTTAGAATTCAACAGAACAGTTAGCAGCACAATACAGTGCATGGGATAATCTTCACAATGTCACTGTTGATAACATTGCCTGCTTAAACACATTTGATTGGCACATTCTTGCCTGTCACTGTGTTGCATCTCAGCTGCTGTGGTGAAGTCTGATGCTGTATGTCCTCAGTATTCATTACATTGGCTTTTTATTGAGTTATAAGCTTAAAACTGAAATCAGTGCAAGATCAGTTTAAAAAATATTTTTAGTTACAAATGTATTTAAAACCAAATGCAATATCATATGCCCAAAAAGTCATTTTGTCTCAAAAGTAATGCACATCTCTTTGCCCCCTTATTCATTTAATTAAATTATCTTGTCTGTTTTTCACTCAAAAGATTTAGGAATGCATAAACTTTAACCTAAAGCATTTGGTAGAGATCATTTCTATCTTGTTCAGCCAATGTTTTTGTTTGCTTGTTCTGTAATCTTTTCCTAGGGTGAAAAGGGAACCATAGGTGACCCTGGACCCAGAGGACCATACGGCTTGCCTGTAAGTTGCACATAGTTTGTACAGGTTGTGCTTTTCATCACTCCTTGATTAAAGTTTGTGTGCTTTATGACTGCTTTTCACCTAGCAGTACAGTTATTTGGAAAAAGCAATGATAGATAATAATAATTCCTGACAGTGCAAGCTCACTGGTCTGTATCATGGGCTTAGATTCCTGACCATCCACGTGGTCATGCAAAAGTAATGAAACAAATCTGACATGAGCCAGCAAGAGAGAGGAAATCCAGAATGCAAGTGCTCCTCTTTCTGCAGCCTGGGGCAATCAGCTGCCTGGGGACCATGTGACAGTGGCAGGAGTTCAGGATGAACTGTGGAAAGCTGTAGCTTTCTTTATGTCAATAAACTGTTTGGATTTCTGTGCTGCAAAGCTACTTCACCATTATATTTTTGTTTTGCTTGACACTTCAGAGACCAGTTTTGTTTTCATTTCTGTGACATGCGCTGAGAAGCAATTTGGGAAGTTCATTGTTGATCATTTATAGGTGGAGATGGTATGCTTTAAACCATTTAAAGATTATTATCCATTTCTAAAATATGAGTGAGAGCTTCCTTTGGCCTAACAAGGACAGCCCAAATAAAACAGCTGACTTACTCCGTTTGCTTTGCTGATGACTGGGTCAATTGTGTACATATACACATGGTTGTTCTGTCCTTTGACACAAGAAAAGCCATGTAAATGTGCTTAGCCAGGCACAACCAGTCTTTGCAAGAGATCTGCAATGCTTCCATACCCTCTCCAGTCTAATCTGTTTAATTAATTAAAGATGCAATACAGACTTGTGGTTTAATTGGATCCATTTAATTGTATCAGGAGTCAATGGCTAAGGATAGTTTTCAGTCTCCATGGAGTGTTAAATTAGCTTGAGAACATGCTCATCTGAGGGTCACTTTTGCGAGTTAAAAGAAAAATACAGCTTCTGTTTCCCTTTCCTGTGAACTAAAAATTAAACATAATATTTCATAATAGGCTTTTCTGTATTTTTAGCTTGCTCCTGGAATCTGCATACAAAAAAACTTTTACAGTTGGGCAAAATTTTACAGTCAAGTTATCAGTTCCTCAAAATGTTAAACACTGGCAGAAATGTCCTTCACTAACAGCCTTAGCATCATGGGGTACTGCTGTACAGAGAGAGCACAGAAGTCAGGCATCAAGGCAGCCACTGGTATCATTGTTTAGGGACACTAACGTAGTTTATATGGTTCTTTGGCAGGGTAAAGATGGAGAGCCTGGCATTGATGTAAGTAATATGTACGATCAATACACTCACAATGGTAGGTAAGCATCTTTCAAGGAATAGCTTACTAAGTGTAACAACTTTGTTTCCATTTAGTGTGCATGCAGTACATAGAGAGAGTGTGCTAAATCAGCATTTGCTCTTTCTCTATGATAGAGAGAACAAAGATTATGCAATATACAGCCCTAATTGACAGACCCCACCAGATACAGTGCTTAATAATACAAGTAGGTGGTCCTCTGGAAGTCAGTAGGCTGAAAAACTGTACTTAGTAAGAAAATATTCAGAATATTTGATTAAGTAAATTTATCCTAATTAAAGAGAATAATTCCATAACCTGTAAGGGATGTATTTCAAAACATAGGTTCTTTCTTTGGCATGCTAAAAAGACTTACTGAAAGCCTTTTCCTCTAGTCCTACACTGAAAGCCCTAGCTTGGAAGAGTCTTTTCCAGAATGTAGATATGCTTTGTTGCATGGACTACTGCCATTTTGAGTTACGTTTCTTTCCATTGCTGACGGAATTGCTCTACCAAATACTATGACTTGTCTCGCATACTCGTGTGCATGCATGTGTGCACAAGTAACACATATACATGTATACAGCATGTAATGAAATCATCTTTTTTTATATTTTCCAAGAGTATTTGAAAGCTTAACCTGCATGTGAATAAAAGTAGACCTATCTTTGTCCATTTTGTTTTCATAGGGTTTCCCTGGTCCTCGAGGAGAAAAGGGTGATATAGGAGAAAAGGGAGAAAAGGTGACCAGTGTTAACTGTTTCTCGATTCCTCAGCCTAGTCAGCTCCGCTGTCTTTATGCTATAAATTGTCCCATTAAAACTTATCTTTGTTTTTACTGTGTGCCAAAAGGCAGGTCACAGGTAAATGCTGAGCAAAATCATGAAAAACCACAAAAATTTATGCACAGAACTAGTAATATCAACAAGCTGCTCCTGGGAGGTTCAGACTGGAAAACCTTGTTCATTAGAAGGGCACTGGGAGAATTTACCTAGAAAGGTGGCTGAACCCACAGCAGGGCCTGGTCTGGTCTGACCTAATGTAGGGTCAGGGATCATCCTGCTTAGGGTGGGACGTTAGACCAGGCAACCCACAGAAGTCCCTTCCAATCAGACCTTCTGATTCTGTGTTTCCATGTGCAGCTAGAGATAAGTAGACACAATGCAGCCATCAGATCCCTAGAAGATCTCTGGAAGAAAAGGTGGAAAGCTGGTAAAACAGTTCACTTATATAAATACATAATGTGAAAATGAACAGCTCAGATTCTTGCACTCAGGATGTAAAAACATTTTAATATCCTAGAGTCCAGCATGCTGCTTTTGGATATTAGCTCATTATTCCCGGAGACTGACTGAATACCTCAAACACAGAACCTCCAGTTGCAAAAGGGCAGGGGAATCATGTGAGGAACTGTGTGTGGGCACAGACACAGTTAGACTCTT
>JAVHNF010062676.1:5454-20891 GCA_034783455.1 Micropsitta finschii
TTTATTCCCAGAGTATCGATGCCATTCAGTATTTTCATCAGGCACACCCTCATTGCACAATTCCCTAACGCCACCTCCTCTTCCTATGCCTTAAGAACTGTTTGACAAATGTAAACATTTACATTAAATAGCACAGCTGTTAACTCGCAATGCGGATGCCTGCTGGGTGTGAGCTACCCACCAGTTCCCTTTAGCAAGGATCTGCGGTCACCACAAAGAATAAACTCAAATTTGGGACTGAAACACAAACGTACATACCCCCAGGGCAAAAAGAATCTCCTCCAGCCTCTTGTTGTACTGGCTGATGACCCGCCGCTTGTTCTCAGCCAGGAGGTCGCGCTTTGTGATCTCTCTTTGCCTGCAGCTGACCAGATTCTGGATAGTATTTATTTCCTTGTCCAGCTCACAAAGGGTTTTCTGGAGCACTGCCAGCCTGCAGGTGGTGCGAGTTGTGTTCAGAGTAACCTGGGCCGTATCATTCTCAACCTTGGAAAAATGCAGCTCCTGGGAACAGCAACAGACAGAAAACAAGTTACTGTCACCACCAGCAACTCAGTGATTTGGAATGCCCACTTATCAAACACAGGTTCTAGATTCTACTCGCAGGTCTGTACTACAAGCCATAAGCAAGCTACTTACACTCTCTGTACCTTTGTTTCCTCATCTATGGACAGGAGATAGCAATATTTGCCTCTGCCATAAGGCTGTTGGAAAGCATTAAGGAGCCTAAACATCTCAACCCCCTTTAACAGACCACACTTTTCATTTCTGCAATTATCTTCCTTGCCCATATCTATCTGGCTAACAGTAGTAGGACATTGCTATAGTGTACCTTCTCCACCATACCTGACACACACACACCCTGCCTAACAATTTCTCACAATGGAAGCCAACCCTGGAAGTCTTCCAGTTACTTAAGATATGCCCTTGATTTAATAGAGCCAGGGGCAGGCTGAAGTAACACATGGAAATGCAGAAGTGTGAGCAGGTTGCATTAATGCCAGCCTACACAGCTCAGTGTGATAAATACTACACTGAGGCTTCTAGCTTTTCCTATCTGTACCAGTTGTACACTCCCAAAGAGAGCAACTTGTCATGCCATAAAAAACTGTGGGTCTGGTTTGACTGTTCCCTGGACTGTAATCCTCACCAGGGAACTGAAAGCATGCTCACATTGCATTCTGTGATGGAGCACAGAGATTTAAGTTAGTTTGATGTGGAGTACAGAAGTACTGGTAATACTTTATAGTAAGTACTTCCAGGATTCATTATTCTGCCCCATTTCTTAAATAAAGAAGGAATAATAAGTTATGTGCCAGGCCCTTTTGGCCGAGCTCTTTCACATTTAGCAGAACCCTGCAATAAGACACTGGAAGAACCAAACTGGAGTCACAAACTCAGCAGACTTTCAATTGCAGACCTGAAAACCAGAATGAAGACACTGACAAAACATGCTTGAGAAACACTGCTCTGGGCAGTTTCCTTTCCCTGCCCTCCCAAATGGGAGAGATACCATACCAGATCTGTTTTTCTTCTCTGAAGTTGTGCAACCAGCTGTGAGAAGTGCTTTGTGGCTCTGCTGGATACCAGCTGGTCCTGAAGCTTTGCCACAATTTCATTCTCCATCTGCTCTTTGACCTCAGTTCCTTTCTCTATATCCTTAGTGATCAACAGCAACTCATTCAGATGAGCAGCTTGATCCTAAAAAGTAGGGAAGACAGAGACAGGATCACTACAACTGTTTGGGGAAGGGTATTAAATACTTGTATCCAATTCTAAAAGATTCTTCTTTCATGGACCATTCTCACCATCTTAGTCCTATTGATGGCCTGCTCTGTCTCATGCAGAATGCGATCGTAGGTGCTAAATTCAATCTTCAGGGCCTCCTGTGCTGAAAGGCACTGGGCAATCAGTTTCTTTGTTGTGCTGGCATGGTTCTGTGACCGGCTCAGGGTGCTGACAAGCGTCTCATTCTTCTCCTCCTCTTTCCTGATCGATTTGCTACAGCCAAGGATGTCCGTTTCTAGGGACTTGAGGTCGCGACTGTATTTGCTGGAGGGGTAAAGAGAATGGAAAATCACCACAGGGGTTGATTTGTGTGCTGAACATGCTATTGCAGCAACAACTGACCAAGAAGGAAAATCTTTATAAAGGCTAGTCTGCTGCAACAGTGCCGAATCATCAGAAGATGGATGGAGGCATTAAGACTTAAAAGGAAATGACTGAAAGAAGGAATTAATTTTCCTACAGACATGTCCCACCTCCCATTCTTACCAGGATGCCACTATGTAAAAGCATATTGTTTGTTCACAGAGAACTAGCCAAGCTTTAAGACTCCAGACCAAATAAACACTTCCTTTGGCAACAATAGGAAGGTTTTCCTGAAGATTCCTAAAGCCATCACAAGCCCCTAACCAAAAGTGGCAGATAAATCCTTCTTGATGTTGAGCTCTTTGGACTGAGAGATGTTGCAAAGGGGATGGAACTCTCTTAAAGGAATAAAATAGAATAGAAAAACTCCAAACAGCTTAAAATACCCCACACATTTCAAGGGAGAGCTGTGTTTTGAATAAAGAAAATAATAACAAAGAAGTGTGCTTCTTATCCTTAACCTCATCATGTGCTTTAGAGCAGCAGACGTGTTCTGACTGACATATCCTGCACTTACATTAATGAACTTGACAGAGACACACTGTCCCTTTTAGAATCCCTCTTGTCCAGATTATTTGAGGCTACTCCTGGGACTGTTTTCAGACACCCTACCTCAGCAGCTCCTGTGTGGCAACGTAGGCCTCATCTCTTTGCTTCATTCCAGCCAAGCTGCTATTCCAGTAGTTCATCAATCGCTTTTTCTCCACGTTAATAGCCTGTACCTCCATACAAGCCTAGGGAAGAGAGAGTTGGTAGATGGGATGAATCTATACTGTGTTGAAAAACCAAATTCTGTTCATAATATCCTGGGCAGGAACAGCTTCAGCTAACGTGTGTCTGGGTTACTGTCACAGCAGACCACAGAGCATAGGTCCGCAGGAAGAAAAATGCTGAGAAGGTGGAGAAGGAAGTGATTTACTGGCAATTCTCAGTGACCAAGGTGGGAGGAGAGGGAAAAAAAAAGTTTTCATTCCTCCAAGCAGAAACAATCCACACAGCTCTGGCCTACTTTGTACGTACCACGTGAGTGTGAGCCAAAGGGGCCAGTCCTTCCAGAGGGAAATACGAACCAGAAGTGAATAAAGCACCCTCCTACCTCATTTACTGCTTGCCGAGTTACTTTTGTGTCCTCTGCCTGGGCCACAAACTGAGCTTCAAGCAGAGCAATCTGTTCTTGGAGTTCATATGCTTTTCTGGTTAAGCGGTCTAGGAGAAAGTCCTAAAGAGTCAGAGCCAAAAAGCTCAGGATGAGTAACATAATCCCAATCTTAACCAATTATATTCTGCAAGAATAACATAGGCTAGAAAAGGAATTACGTTGGCAATTGGATTAGATTGGATTCCTGCTGAAACTTTCCCATTCCTATACAAATGGCTCATGGATGCAGCAGTGACAATTTCCAGCAGAATGAGACCTTTTTTTCTGGTTTTATTATTCTATTTGCAGTAGTAATTGATACTTCAGGTCTGAAGCAACATCCATTCCTGTCAGCATACATATTGTCAGCATATTGTGCCACCTCCCCAGCAGCTTGGAACCTTCATGATTTATGGCTTTAAATCCTTTGTTAAAGAAACATCTAATCCATTGATTTCAACTCTTCGCATCCAATTCTGCATTAGCAACCCTCAGCCTGCGTCGTGCTGCAGGCAGAAGGCAGCAGAGGGAGCTCCAGGCCACCAACCAGCTCTGCTCAGCTTCAAAGTTTGCTTTTCATTGTGAAACCCGTTGTGACTCTGAACAATTCTCGAGACTTGAACATATGAAACTTCTTCATTAAATATCTTTGTTCTCCCACACCCCCTTTGCCTCAGTGCAGAGTGATTGACTGTTATAAGGCTCGTCAAAAGCCTCTGAGCAGCCACTATCTTGGGGTGGGGATTCTCAGTTTTAGAAAAGCCTGTGGGGTTTGGGGTTTTTTTTTTCAATTATTTGGGAAAGAAATCGCCACAGATGTTCCCTGATTGAGTCACTGCTGCCTTCCTCTGGCAAGGCAGCACGTCCCCCAGCACCACCACTGGCATCTGTAGTTACTTATTTACTTTAAAGACAGTTTCACTCAGTACCTGTTTTCTCTTTTCCACCTCAGCCTCGAGCTTCTTGGCCTCAGCCTTCTTTGTTGACTTTTTCATAAGTAAAATATTGTGATGCATATCCTCATCCATATTCTGCATGTAAATGAGGTGCAAGGCCAGGTTTTCAACCTGGGTCTGCATCGCAGAAACTGAGGAGGCAGGAGAAAAAATATTTAGAGAAACACATTTGTTGGATAGACTTTAAAGAGTGGTAAAAGGGAAAAGAATATAGAAGGACCCAAAACAAAACCACACACATACCAGGTAAATCAGCCCTCCCTGAAATAGCAATTTGCATCACCTTTGAAGTATAGCTCCACAAGCTAAGCTAAAATGATTGGTAAGCAATTCCCTTGACTCCCAGCACATGAATCCCAGGAAATCAAAGAGGAGCCTCAGGAGGCTGGGAGTCCACTCCTCTGCCCCAAACCAGAACTGTCTCTTTCTCAGCCTGTTCAATGCTTCCCTAATTTTTTTCAATAACCTTCAGAAACTTTCCAGGCAATCATTTGAATGCTTTGCTATCCTTGCCATTGCAATTGTTTTACTGTTTCCTATCCAAATGCCTGCAGCACAAAAAGAATTAGCCAAATCTGATTCTGGGGCTGGAATGGGCTGCCACATGGATGGTGCTCTCGTACTCCTGGGTGCCCTTAATGACATTTTCAATCTCATCGTGCCCCTGCAGAGACACAGGTAAACATTACAGGGATAGGAATTTTTCCCTGCTAAGTTGCAGAACAGCCACCTGCCAGGAATGGGCTTAGTTTTAGTCCTAAAGACCTTCTGAGAATTACAACATAAAGCCATGGTCTTAGAAACAACAAAAATTATATGAGGGAATATAATTAACCAGGAATAGCTCTGAAACTTTTCAGCGAGTGCATTATTCCTGTTTAATTTACTGTGGTTTATAACCCAATGCTTGACTCAGATTCAAATTCGCTTCTCCTTATAATACCGGAATTAGGAAATACTGCCCCAGTCACCTTTCCTGCGTTCATCATCTCTGTTCTGACACATGGTCTTGTAAGTGAGCCTCAGGCCCTCCAGTTCCTCTTCCAGCTGCTGGCGCGCTGCGGCCGCCTGTGAGCGGCGGTCTTGGCTCTTCTCCAGCTCCAGCTACAGATGGGCCAACTGCTGCTGTGCTCCGTACAGAACCACCCCGAGCTCTTCCCGCTGTACTTTGCACTTCTTTGTATCTGCCCTCTGCCAACACAAGAGGAAATCAGCTCTCTCACTTCAGTTTGCACAGGGACGGGCTGCTGCAGGAGGGCAAAGAAAGGATGCTGCGTACCAGCTCTTGAAGCTCTAGGTTCACTTTTTCCATCTGCTTAGTAAGGTAATTCTTCAGAGCAGCCTGGAATCTTCTCATCAGAGGCTGTAAGGCAGGATGTTGATAAACTTTAACATACTTGTGTAAATAAATTATGAAGAAACCTTGCTGCTATTCCCACTATTAAATAAAACATCTTATTTTCTGCCCTAGACACTCGCATTCTTATTTTAGCTGCACTCACTGGGCAAGCGAGGAGAGTTACATAGTGGGTATTTGCTGGCATCAGAAAGTGACTACTGAGAATATTTGAAAGTCAGAAACATATCAGAAGAGCTACATCTGAGAAGTCATCCACTCACTGCAGGTACTGCTCTTTCAGGAGCCCTGAAGAGCATCAGATTTACCTTGCTCACTTCTAAACCTGCAGCTCTGGGGTTAATGCTGAGGGAGCAGACACACTCACTACTTTTGTGAAAGCTATTTCTAAACACGTAGTTTTAGCAGAGAGCCAAGCCCCTGCTTGCAATTTACCTCACACATGTTAGACAAATAAAAAATCTCAAGCCTGCAAAGGAGTATGACAAGATTTGAGGACTTCTCACATGTTCTGGATCCAAGACAACCAGTTCTGGTTCTTCTGTGGTTTTCTCACTTCTGCGTATTTCATGTTCCTCAGCCCCATGCTGCTGCCATTCCTCTTCCTGGTTTTGGTCATCATGCTCACTAGTAAGTGCTCCAAACTGCTCAAAGGCAGATTCTGAATAGAGAGAACTGGGTTCTCTGGTGTTACCTGAACCCCACGCCCCAAAATAAGAAGATAAAGAAAAAGGCTTAGATGTCATAGTATTGTGCCTTCAGTTGGGTTAGAAATGATCAGAAAGGGAGAAAACCAGGAACTGTGCTCAATAGCTGGTATCAAATGTTGTGCTGTCAATTAGGAACTGAATGATACCTGACTGTGCGCAGCTGCTCAGCTCCACTGACAAAGCAGATGCCTGCAGAGGAGCTCCTGCAGGAAGGGGAGTGTTTCCTTTGTCTGTCACTGGCTGCTCCATGTCACCCAGCTCAGGAGGAGAACTGTCACATTCTGCTTTGTCCAAGAATGTCCCAGGAGGTTTCTCCTGAAACATAAAACTCAGCACCTGAAACAGCCTTTCAATCTAACTCTATTTGCCCCTAAAAGTCTGCTTATTTTTGTCAACATGAGACATGAGCAATGCAGACAAAGGACCAACAAGAGGCCTTGTTCTAAAATCAGTGCACAGAGATATTGGCAAAGCTGTGTTACTCTTCATGAAGAAAACCTTGCATGTATACAGCACAACAAGGGAACTTCTCCAGGTTTGTCAGAGCTTTTCTATACTTTGTGTTTGACCAATTCGCTGCTTCTCTGCCCCAGCTTTCATTGGTTTTGTGTTTGCAGCAATAAAACTGCACCAGCAGAATGTGAAGTTACAAACACTGTGAATAAGGCTATAGATA
Organism: Micropsitta finschii; assembly: GCA_034783455.1. NCBI lineage: Eukaryota > Metazoa > Chordata > Aves > Psittaciformes > Psittacidae > Micropsitta > Micropsitta finschii. Next base: position 12,443 of record JAVHNF010062676.1, read on the forward strand.
ATATTATAGTGTCTCACTTCTGTAGCTCCGGAGGCCTCTACTCCTGCTGGGGGAAGCACCTTTTCTTTACCCTCCAGAGGAACAGACTCTTCGTTGTCCTTCCCCTTCTCTGCTTCAATGGCCTAGCATACAACACAGGTGAAGAGAACAGCAGCATTAGAAGGAGTGGTGCAGTTTGTTTAACATTATTGTAACAGGAATGTAACAACTGGGCACGGGAGTTCAATTTAGAAGTTTAATCTCATTCACAAAACCAGTCACACAGCAAGGATGGAGAGAGGACAGACCCTGACAGGGTCCTGCACACCACATGTGATCTCATGTGATTTTAGCTCACATATAGTAAAACAAATAAATTCCCTTAGGGATTTATTGAAGAACCTCTTCCAGCTTGCAACACATGTAGCCAAATAGTTCTCTTTTTGTTTTCTTTTTAAAGAGACACTGGTTTACCCCATATCCTTTTTGCCAAATTCAAGTATTGTGCAATGGAAGAAGAAAACTTATCACCAACACAGCCCTGTAAAAAACCACCAAGTATATGCATCTATGAAACACGGAAAACCTCTTTTTTAAGGTGTCTGCAGCAGAAAAGTGTCAAAGGAAATCACCTCCATAGCGAGATGCGGGGAAACTTGGATTATATCCTGCTCAGCAGAGCCTAATTCCGGTCCAGATCCCTCTGCTGGGGCAGCAGGAGCCTTACCCACGGGGCTAACCTGTACCTGCAACCAGAGGCAGGAGAGAGAGAGAGAGTGAACCCGTGCCGCAGGCCCCGGTGGAGGCCCGGTCGCGGCGGAGGGGCCCCGGTGAAGCCCAGCACCGCACTCACCCAACACCATCTCGCCGTTGCCCGGCGACGCGTCAACACCTGGTCACGTGATAGCTGTGGGCTGCACCATCTCAGCCCACGGAGGGGGATCTCGGGCCGCACTACCACAGCCTTTGGGGGGAAGGGGTGTGCACGGGCCGCACCACTTCAGCCCGCCGGGCCCGGGCCACGCCTGCTGTGTCCCGGCCGCCATGGCCGCGCCGGCCCCGGTATGGGGCAGCAGGTAATGCCGGGGGCCGGGCTAGGTGTGCCGGGGTCGCTCGTTGCCCTTCCCTCCCTGGGGCGGCCCCACCTGAGGCAGCTCCGTGCAGCCCCGGGTCACGCCAGCAGAGAGCGGGCTGGGGCGGGGCCGTCGGGCGGGGCCGTCGGGCGGGCACACCCCTGCCGTGCTGGGCCGGGTGGAGCGGGGCGGTGGCGGTGGCGGTCCCGGTGCAAGGCCCGGGGTGGGCGCTGGTCCGGCCCGTCCCGTCCTGTCCCTCCTCTCCTCCAGAAGTTTCCCCGGGGCTCGTCGTTGCCGGTAAAAGCACCAGGGCCGTGGAGGGGGGCTCGCTCGGTGAGGACGCGTTGAGCGGAGGGGCCGCGGCTCTGGCCTGGGCCGCTCGTTCATCACGCGTGGAGCCGTCACGCGGGGCCGCGGCTCCCGGTGTCCCGCCCGGTAATGCACCATTTCCTTATCCCGTTCTTTGTCTTCCCGAGGGTCGTTGGGGAGGGGGTGTAAAACCGGCATGAGAAACAGTTCTTAAACTTCATTTGCCGCTTCTATGGAGCGGCTCCGCGCAGCCCCGGGTACCGGCACCATTCCTTCCCTTCCGGAGGTGGCCCCACTCCCAAACCACCCCGTTGTCTATCGCTTCCTTTGCCGAGTTCAGCGGAGACATGAAGATGGATGTTGGGATCCTTGGTAATGATTTGATGTGTGGCCTTCAGGCGCTCCGGGGCAGGGATTACGTGTTGATATATTGCTCACTGTGCTGCTGACACTAAAATAACTCTGCTTCTTCCTCTCTGAAGTCTGCCTGTCTTTTGGGTTCTCAAACTAGAAGCTTGTCTTGTAAAGGTATTATGTTCTCAGCTGCCACTCTGAATAGCAAGTAATAAAAATGAAATGTCTTTTAAAAGAAAACAGTAGAAGTATTGAGACTGGGACAGCTGAGGGTGAAGGTCTGGGGCTTGCTGCCTCTTTTGCTCCTTTAAGTTTGTGGGCTTAGAGGAGCTCATCCTTGTTGTGGTGATAACTTGGCTGGATTGCTGGGATGGGGCAGTTTGCGTCGTCCGGCAGGCACAAAAGGGGGGGCATGGGAAAGGTGACTCCTTCAAAGCATCAGAGACACCTCTTCTGACTTCTGGTGTATTAAGAAAAGACTTTGCAATTAGTTCATCGGCTCAGCTGTGATACCAGGTCCTGGGAATTCTTTACCTGCTGATACTGGGGATCTGGTACTGGGGGTGTTACCATGCCACAGCTGCAGGGCATTGGGAATCAGAGGCCATAAAAAGTTACCTACTGCAAAAGCACTGCAGTTAAGTGACATGAAATTATGTTTAATCTGGAGATGGAGGGACATATGGCACAAATAACTCCCTGCACAGGAGTGTGTGTTGTGGTTTGGCTCCTGGTGCTGGAGGGAGGGAAGCTTCTTGTTTGCTTGCTTTCTGCCTGAGCAGGTGTGGCTGGAAGCAGCAGGCAGGCTCCCACCATAGCATTTGGGTTTCTGTTTTGTCTGAGTCACAATCTTGCAGTATTTACTCTGCTGTCCCTTTTTTACCTTCTCAGCTGAGACACATCTGAGTGAAGCTGCTCTCCTGAAGTGACTGGGATCAGAGCTGAATCCTGTCAGGATTCCAGCCCTAGCTGGTGACTGCTGGTTCTCTGCCTTTACTCTGTGCTCCACGTGCCACTGCTGCATCAGCAGCTCAGGAATGAAAGACTTTTTGGTGACCTACATAATTCTCCCCACGCAATGGGATGGCTTCAGAATGGTTCCCTGTGGTAAACTTTTTCCTTGATTTGGCTAGGTCATCTTAAATAGTTCCAGCTAATAGCTAGTAGTTCTGGAAGCTTTATTTCCCCCTAATGAAGAGGAACTGCAGTACAAAGGGAAGGTTGTTTTACAGCTCTCATGTATACCTAGAGTAGTAGACATGCAGGGAGTGACTAGCTGAGAGGTGCACAGAAAATCCACTCAGAGGACTGGAAAAAAACTGAGTCCTGACCCCGTGCTCCAGTCCCTGCTCTGCCTTCCAGCACACTGTAACCTGTGCTTGAACCGCCAGAGATACAGAGACGCATCTGCTTTTCCCAAGGGGAGGAAGGGGCAGGAACTTGTGCAGTGTGAGAGACCTCCCTGGTGCAGTGACTCTGTATTCCTTAAGTACGTAACATCAAGTTGAAGCTGTTAAGGGCAGAAAAGACAAAAGACTGTTACATTTTTCTTACTTGAGGCATTTCATGCTTCAGTTCAGTGCCGATGTTTGACTGCTCATGTTTCTCCTCTGCGCCCAGACATGCTGTAGGTCTCATGTTTCGCTTCAAGAGCTCTGTAGCTCAGCTTATTTTGCTTGTAAAGCTATTAAACTTGCACAGCAAGTTTGTCCTTGGAGCCACAAGACCCTCTGCCAGGCACCAAGAGCTCAGTAGTGTGACTTAGCAGCCAACCTCAAAGTGTTGCTGTCATCTGCCTCTATGGGCTCAACTCATTTGCGAGAGGAGCCTTGTTGCCTTGTGTGCTCCATGTCAGCTTTGTAATGGGCAGGAGCCTGGCATTGCCCTCCTGTGCCAGAATATAGGAATCTCGTGCAACTGGAGGCAGCAACATTTGGTCCAGCAGCGAGTGCCAAGGTGAGGGTGTGATGTGCCAAGGCAAACAGCATTTGTTGGTGGTGGGTTTGGGAGAAGGGCACGTCTGAGGGAGGCGAGCAGCTGGCGTTACTTGAGCTGCTGCTGGCTGGAACTGCTCAGGCTCTTGCAAAGAGGCTCCTGGGGTGATTTCAGGAGCTGGCTCCCCGGCACGTTTGTGAGCTCTGGTGTAGCTGAGAAGTGCTGGCACTGCCTGGGAGAGCAGCCAAGGGCTGTGTGAACAGACTCAGTAGCTGTAGCGAAGATTTTTAGCGGCGACAGTTGATGTGTGGGAGAAGAAAATGTATGTGTGCTTAATAAATATTGGCACTCAGCAAGAGCTTTTCAGCTAATTCGGTGCCTGAGCTGCTGAGGAGCTGGGTTGTCGCTGCCACGTTGAAAAGGATCCCTTCAGATCGGGGCATAAATAGAAAATTAATAGGAGAGAACCTGTTTTTGTGAATGGTGCCAATTCCCTGCTGACTGAGCAGCAGGGCAGATCTCACCGGCCTTCCCAAGCTTACGCAAGGGGCAGCAGCAAATCGTGCTTCTTCTCCAGGCCCATGGCCTGTGTGTGCAGCCATTGTTCCACACAAAAAGGGCAGAGAATAGAGCAAACCCTGCAGACCTGGTCTCTTTGTTTGCTGGTTTCTGTTGTACGAACTCCGGCCTTTCGGGGAAGAGAGGCACCTTCTTCACAAGCTGTGTTTCAGAGACTTTGGGGTTGTACAAATAGACCTGATGACCTTCAGAGGTCCAGTCCATCATCTGGTCCTTGCTGGGACCATCTGTCTATTTCTGTGGCCAGTCTTTGAAACCCCTCAGTGGTGGAAATGGCCTCTCCGAATTGCCCTGTTCTTCACACCTTTATCCCTGCTATTGGAATGCGTAAACTACATATTCCTTGCCACAGCTTAACAGCTGTGAGAGGATTAATTCCAGTCTTGCTGGTGATGTTTCTATTTCCCAGTATATTTGGCTGCTTGGTTGCAGCACTGTAGTGGTCTCTGGTTTCTGATACATGGCTCCTTTGTAAGTCAGATGCCACAGGCTGAGTTTCTGTGCTGGCAGGACACCGTATTCTTCACCTCCTGTCACTTCTGTTGTTTCCTCTTCCCAGCACACGTATCCATGTGTGTACCTGCAGTGCTGTCCAACCACGCATCAGGGCAGTGCTGGAGCAACACGTGTCCTGCAGGATCACAGCAGTATTTCCCTTTAAATTCCTCCTGCTTTCCAGGGAGCAGCCTTTGATCTTCACCTGTGGCTTTGTTCTTTCTGGGCTAGGTAAAGCTAATGAAATGCTGCCTCTCTTGGCAGTGAATCCTGCACCTCTGCTGTGCTCTGAGAGCCCCTGGAGAGTGGCAGGAAAGCATCACACAAGCTCGTTTCATACCTGCATCTCCATCTGCTGTCCTTAGCAGGAAAAGCTCACTGGTGTTTCCTGAGGAAGCCGCCGGGTACCACCCTCCTCCTTTGCAGGTTTAGTGCTTTCAGAGCTCTCATGAAATAGCCGGCACAGCTGAAGGTCCGGATATCTGGGCTTGACAGCAGTGGGCAGAGCTGCACACACACTGCGCTGCCTGGCAGTGGTACTCTCCTCAGCTGTGCTGGAGGCTCAGGGCCTCTGATGCCGTACAGGTTGCTCCACATCACTGCTATGGACTCCCTCAGCACTGTGTTGAAATGGTGTGCTGTAACTCGGTGGTGGGAGGGAGGAATTGCAGCAGAGTTTGCTGTGTGCTCTTGCAGTGCAATGAGAGGAAAGGTGACCTGCTCTTTAAATGTGGTTGAGGCAAATGACTTTCTCCAAGATGTGACCCAGAGCCTCGAACAGTGCTGTGGGTTTTGGTGATCTAGACAAGAATGAGCATATGGCTCCACTGGGGTTTGGTTTTGGGGGCTGAGACATGAAGATACATGTTGTGGTTGGTGCTAGAAGGCAACATGAGTACAAAGGACTTGCAAAGTAATTCTCTTACCCCGAACACTTGCTGGGCACAGGATGTAGGAGGGATGAGACTTCTCTCTCAAGTTCCAGCAAAGACTGAAATGCAGGAACTGCTTATGCTGTGATTCAAGCTGACAAATGCAGTGATTGCCAGTTAAACCAATGGTTTGTCCTTCAATGAAGGCTCTGTCAACCACTTGGCAGCCTCATTTGCAATCTTCTGTATGTGCAAATCTGTCAGAATCAGGACAGTTACTTTCCTTCCCTGCAGCTTTCATTCTGCTCTTTGAGAAGCACTGGTTTCCACTGGCTCTTTCTGCCTTCTCGCTTCCTCTTTGCCTGGAGATACCTTTAAAACCATGTTTAAAGAAACCAGAGCTGTTCAGTGGTTGACGATGCTTTAGGCCCATAAATGTTTCTTGCATATAGTGCCCTGAGAGTACAAGTCAGGGCCTGTCTGCTCTTGGTTTTATGTCTGGCTGCCCCTGTTGCATGCTCTGCAGGTCATGGTGCGGGAATTGTCATGAGGAGCACAGTGGGCTGCCCCTGGGCCTGGGATGGTGGTGATGTGTGGTGTGTGCTGGGTCAGGCTGGCCTGTTCATGAGCAAGTGAGGCCATGTAAATACAAAGGAACAAAAGCAGAGGGAGCCTCTCCTCATGTGCTTTTGCGGAACAGAAGCTGCTGTGCCTTGGACAGTCTGCTTCCCAGCTGGGCACAGCAGGAGCAGGTAGAGCCTGCTCCGTGTTGAGCTGTGCTGGGCTGTCTGTTGGACACAACACCCATCTCTTGTTTCAACACCTCAAGTCTTCTTCCTGATCCGTCTGCTAAATAGTTTACAGCTTGGGTGGCTCCCCTGGCTCACTGCAGAGCTCTTCATCCACAGCCGTGGAGAAGAAAAGGTCTCATTTGAGTACAGAGCTTCCTCAGTGACAAGCTGAGGATTGGACTCCCCAGTTAACTGGAGTCACCTATCCATAGATGACATGTCTGCTGGAGGCAGTGGGCCACGCTCTACTCCTGGAGCCTGCCCGGTCTGCTCAGTGTGGGCCTCCTGCCACTTATAACTGCAAAGGCTCTATGTAACCACACAGCTCAAAGAAACAACAAAACCCCCAAATCCCAACCCAAAACCCTCAGACACACAGCAGGAATATGGCAAAAGATGGTGAGCACAAGATGAACTTGTTTTGCTTAATGTTTTCTTTGGAGATCAGTGGTTACTGCGGGCAAAGCAGCAGCCCCTTGTTTAATGCCGTGGTCTCAGCAGTTTTTCCATGATGAAGGAATCCTCCAGGGTCTACTCTGACTCTCTTTGGCATTCCCAGGACAGTGATACATCAGGCAGCTCTGCATCGCTGAGCTATTCCCTTAATGGGCAGTTTGCAGTGACAGGCATTACTTTTCTCTTTCCCCCACAGTAACTATTAGAACATGGGGGTTTTGCTGCCTTCATATTTCTTGGTTGCAGAGAAAAACATCCTGGGATTCTGTGCTTCATCTTTAAAATGTGAAGTTACAGCTCCAAAGCATTTGGAGGCTGTTGCTTGAGCTGTAGAATGGATGCAGCAGGTATGGGAGACCTCTTCCTTCTCAGACAGTGCTGTGGTGTCGTTGTGTCTGTTCTAACACTGTTCTTTCCACCTTCTTGGCAGGTCTTCCCAGTCTGGCTCCTGATTAGAGCTGACGGATAATGGAAACATTTCCTTGGCGATGTCTCTGGGGCGACTCCTCCGACGTGCCTCTTCCAAAGCTTCCGACCTCCTGACCTTGACTCCTGGTGGTGGCAGCAGCTCACCCTCCATCCTTGATGGGGAGATCATCTACTCCAAGAACAATGTCTGTGTCCACCCACCTGAGCTGCTGCAAGGCATCGGGGAGCATCACCCAGGTGATGGGGTGTTGCAGACTCTGCTCACTCACTCTTTTCTCTCTCCTGGGGGTGTGTTTGTATGGAATTCTACTTCCTGGGCTCTAAAGAATGAAGAGGTGCCAGTGGGGGACAGGGGAAGGCAGCCTTATGGAAGACTAAGGAAAGCTATGCTATTTCTCCTTTCTTTTCATGTCTAGCATCAGTTTACCTGTTATAGTAGGCCCTTTTGAATTGCTAGAAGATGGACAGTTGTCATTTGAGGACAGAAACTCCTGTTGCTCTTTCAAATATGTGTATTGTTCAGGGAAGTCAAGTACCATCCTGTAACTGTCATTGCTGGCGGGGCCTCAACAACAATTGGTAGAGGGAACAGAAAGAAAACATGGAGCAAATGAAGATAAATACAGCTCTATCCCTTTATTCTCATCTGTTCCTTTGCTCTTTCATGTGGTCATCAAAGAGAGCTGTGGCTACCAGCTTAGCTTCACAAAACTAATTATTCTCTGAACACTGACCCACGCTTCCCTTTCTGTGTGTGTGACTCTTCTTTCTATTTGCTTGTCATGAATATTGTAGCCCTTTGGCTACCCCAAGGTAAATAGTCTTGAGAAAGAAATGTTTAGCTGGCACTTGGAATTATTTAACTAACTAACAGCAGAAGTTTTTCATGTGCCAACATATTTCAGAATGTAATAATCCACGCAGGAAGCTGAAGTATTTGCATGTTGATTCTCTGTCCACTTAGGCCAGAGGGAATTTAGACTGTTCAAAAGCCATATGGAGACCTGAAATTATTTGTAAATACTGACTAATGCTGAGCACGCCACAGTTCATTTGGCAGAATTCTGTCCTGGTTAATGAAAGGGTTTGTTTTACCCTTGTGTAGTGGTGGTGAAGTGGGGGGAAATGGGGAAGAGCAAATTTCAGGCTTACGGAGTTTCCTTAGACTAAATCTGCA
>JAVHNF010062680.1:15662-25831 GCA_034783455.1 Micropsitta finschii
CAATGCACATTCAGAGCTGTAATAAGTATTACAGTATTGCATATGAAAACACCTCAAAGATACAAGCTGTGTAACTCTTTTAGTTGCATCTATATAGTAAGGGAATTGAAGCAATTTGAAGAGTATTTTCATCTAAGAAGCCACAAGCTCCAACACTTCCTCCTCCTTCCCCCCCTTCTTTAATTCAAAACACCACCTATGTTCCAAAACATTAGAGCCTGGTAGTAAAACTTTGAGCATACATGCAGTCTGGTGGGGCACAGTTACAGCCACGGCTGAACTGAGCAGAGCACCCTTCTACCTGCAGCAGGAGAGAAGCTAAAATGCAGCACAGCAGCCAGCAAGTTTCACTGTGCAAGGTCCCTTTTAGCATGCCTCAGGCAAGTCCTTTGTAATGGACAGTCACAGAGCAAATAATCTAGTTTCTTCTAGCAAGCGTGAATTGCCAATGGCAAAGAATTATCTTTTCCACTATCTTTCTTTATAATAGGGGACAGTAAACAGTATTTAAATAGGTTTTTCCAAAACCCAGCCTGCATAATGCAGTAGTTTTACTCTGCTTGTAATAGGGGAAAGAAAAAAAAAGCTAGCAAACAGCAACACTACCCCACAACACATGATTTGATTTTACAGATAACAGAGTTCAGCAGAAAAACTGATTTTATTCTAGAAACAGCTTAAACTCATTCACTGGTCAAATTTTGCTTAATATGAACTAAAACGTCCCAAAACATTAAATGTCAGCCCACTCCCCTCAACTAGAATCCATGCTTTCATAATCTCTCAGTTTAAAGTATTACTTAGCTGCCATATGCTAATCTAAAGCTCTTCATTGGTAAACTCATTATTAAAGATAGGAGTTATTCACCGAAGTTCTCAGAGAATTTCATTTCCCCTCTTACTAGATCACTCAGAAAAAGAAAACAGGCTGATTATGGCTATTATTGTCTTCTAGAACCTATGCTAGTATTTTCTGATTGCCAGGATAGAACAACATTCTATCATATTGTTGCCATGGCCAGCAACAGAAGACACCATCATACATACTCAGAAGACTGATTTCCGTCACAAATGGCTTTTTTTAGTCCAACGGTTTCAACTATTAAAATGTCACTATGGTTGGGAAGGAGGGTTATTTTGTTTGGTTTCGGTTTTTTGTTTGGTTTGGGGGATCTTTTGTTTGTTTTTTAATATATGGGAATGCAAGTCTCCTGTGTTCAGAAGAGGTAAATTCCTGCTGTTATGTGCATTATTTCATTTTTGTTTTTAAAACACATATTGATGCAATATCTTATTTAACACTACAGAGATAAATTTAGAGAATTTCCATTGAAGATAAATTCCTTGTAAAACAGAGCTACCAAGAGTCAGGAATTAAAATAGAAATAGGCATGCAATTTGAATATAATGGTGAGCATTGATAACTACAAATATATGAAGTGTTACAATGATCTGGTTTGCCTGCTATCACAAACTTCTTATTCACGCATTACACCTCTTTTCCCTTCCGCGCAACTGTATCACTCATCATTGCTTTCATAACTAGGTAAAGAAGTCACTTAGTTACAATTATGTAATTTTTAAAGAAAACCAGTAATATATCATCACCAACAAAAAATACCTGAAAATATGCCCATCTCAAGAAGCTTTGAGGTTGCTATTCTATAACCAAAAATAGCACAACATAGTAATTTAAGAATGAAAGTTTCTTTCTTTGAAAGTTTCTTTCTTCAAAAGTTTTAGAATAACAGATCTAGAGTCACAGTGATGTTACTTTAAACAAATCAAAAACTGAAAATAAAACTGAGACATGAAGTCTCCCCCAAGTGTTCCTTCAAATTCATTACATCTTTCTGCAGAGGGTGCATAAGCTTCAGATCACTTAGATCCCCTACATATTAAAACAAACCTATGTAAGAAACAAAAGGATGTGGATACTATCCAAAGAAAATGGTTTGCTCCAGTACAGCTTGGGATCTAAAAAAACTGCTATTCCTTTCTCCAAGAAGTGTGGCAGAGCTGAACTGTAGCGGGTTGTCATTTCAAGACTGCTATCTGCTGTCAAACCCTTTCCATGTGGAATTCTGTGAAGCATGTTCAAGTGAGCAGAAGTTTGTTTAAGCTAAATTAACTGTAAGCACTGGCATGGATTTTTTATCTATTCACTGCTATGGTAACTGGCACATCTGGTAGCCCACAGTCAGTGAGCCAGTTTGGTCCTGAAAACATTGCACCTGCATTCACACAACATTACATTTAACCTCCTAGGCCCTGCTAAAAGGTACCACACCACACAAATAAATACACTGTGCTTCCAGGCTCATTATGGCATACTCAGAACCTTCTTCCTATGTCTTCTCTGCTCACAATGTAACTTCACAGATTAAGAGACAACTGTGACTGTCAGTTTGGCAAAGGGATCGCAAAACTTATGGCAACGAAAGGTCCAGGAAACCTGTAAGAGGAAACACACAATTGTTCATAATAAAAGGAAGTACTAATAATATTTTGAAATGGAATCATGCAGCAGGGTATCAAGAAGCTTTTGGACAAACCAACTAGCACACAGCCTCAATCCTGCAAACACGCATATGCTTCACTTTACCACACAAGCAGTCCTGTTAATTCAGGGCTGCTCCCAGTAAAAAACATTAAGCAGTTGTGATTTTTTTTCAGGGTAATGTGAAAATTGTCTGTTGTACACAACATTTTTATGAAGTACCTGTTGGTTTATGAAGAAATCTGTTGGTATATTTTCCATCCATAGTTCTTTGATCATCAGATGGTAGTAATGTAACTACCCATAATAAACAGTTTCCAATGCAAATGTGAGAGTAGGTGGCCAAACAACTATTGCTAAAACAACAAATACTCCAGGTCAAAATTAAAATCTCTGTGTAAAAAAAGAGAAAAAAAGAAAGCAATTCACAACAAAGTTCTAATTAAATAGATACGTTTAATATCATAGTAAGGGATATAGGGATAGAAACCTTTCATCTGAATAAACTAAAAATACTTTGCCCTTGTGGTACAAGAAAATCCTGACCTATTTCTGTAGTACAATATAACATTTTTTTTCCTCTCTCCAAAAAAAGATCCCAGTAGCTGAACTTTAAACAAGCTATAAACATGTACTAGTTTTCTGAAGTTCATGTATTTAGAAGTGCTCTAAAAAAGAAACAGGAGATAAATAGTGAACATTATAATTGGCAAAATAATTTTAGCATGTTTCAATCTTCAGCAAAATCAGCTCACCTCATTAATTTAAAAATTCATTTACAACTGCTTAGTTGGGTAAAATCCTTCACCCTGCCTCAGAGTGCCTTAGAAACTTCCTCACCACTTTGGCTTTAATATAAAGCACTTTTGCACTGGGGAAATGAATTTCACTTTAGAGAAAAACATGAAGTTTATACTGCTTGAGAATATCTACTTTGTCTATTCAACCGCCCTCTCAGGTCAGTGATGTGAGAGGGGCAAAGCCCAGACTAGAATACAAGACCTTCATGCTCATAGTTTCTGGCTATTCTAAGCCTATTTTTCTGTCATAGTCTTCACAGGACTTTCACTTGCTACTGAGAAGATCTTCCCATGCAAGCACTTCGTCAAAAGCAACACATTTTCACATTAAAAGGGTTTTTATTGATATACCGATCATCTTTGAAACAACCAAGCAAACACTGATATCCCAGCAAATTCTAAACTTCACTTTCTAAAATCACACCAAAGAAATAGCCGAAATACCATGGTGAGTTGAGCTTGGCTAGAAACTAGGTGCTCACCAAAGCCTCTCTGTCACTCCTGTCCTCAGCTGGACAGGGGAGAGAAAATGTAACAAAAGGCTCAGGGATCAAGGTAAGGACAGGAGGAGATCACTCAACAATTAATGTCAGAGGCAAAACAAGACTTGACTTGGAGAAATTACAATCAAATCAGAGTAGGATAATGACACAGTGAAACCAAATCTTAAAGACACCTTCTCCCCCTCCCTTCCCTCCTTCTTCCCAGACTCAACTTCACTCCCAATTTCTCAACTCCTCCCCTGCAGTGCTGTAGGAGGATGGGGAATGAGGGTTGTCATCAGTTCATCCCAGGTTGTCTCTGCTGCTCCTTCCTCCTCAAGGGAGGACTCCTCTCACTCTTTCTCTGCTCCAGCATGGGGTCCCTTCCCATAGCAGACAGTCCTCCATGAACTTCATCAACATAGTCCTTCCCATGAGCTGCAGTTCTTCATGAACTGCTCCAATGTGCGCCCCTTCCACAGGATGCCGCCCTTCAGTAACAGTCTGCTCCAGTGTGGATCCCCCCACAGGGTCACAAATCCTGCAGCAAACCTGCTCCAGTGTGGGCTCCTCTCTCTATGGGGCCACAGGACCTGCCAGGAGCCTGCTCTAGCATGGGCTTCCCACAGGGTCACAGCCTCCTTCGGGCATCCTCCTGCTCCAGTGTAGGGTCCCCCAAGGGACGCAGGTTGAGATCTGCTCCCTCGTGAACCTCCACAGACTGCCGGGGCAGATTCTGCCTCAGCATGGTCTGCAGGGGAGTCTCTGCTCTGGCACCTCCTGACTTCCTTCTGCAGTAACCCAGGGGTCTGCAGGACTGTTGCTCTCACATATTCTCACTGCAGCTGCTCAAGGCTTTTTTCCCCTTCTTAACTCTGTTATCCCAGAGGCCCTACCACCGTCACTCACGGGCCTGGCCTTGGCCAGCAGCGGGCTGGTGTTGGAGCTGTATGGCATTGGCTCTGTTGGACATGGGAGAAACTCTAGCAGCGTCTCGCAGGAGTCACCCCTGTAGTCATGTCGTCCCCCTTCCCCGCTACCAAAACCTTGCCACACAAACCAAATTCAGATACAGAGAAAGGAGTAGAGGGGAATCAATTCAATAACCAGCCCCACACATCTCCTAGACTTACTTCCACTATGAGAGAAATAAGAAAAAATGTTTTAAGACATTTCTAGAGCTTTATAATTTGCTTCAGTAAGAATTAAGAATTCACTAAGAATTTAGAGTTCATTCTTGGATCACCTGCCTCTTACCATATCGTATATGCTTAACAACAACTTACAGCATATGCCATTTCCAAACTGATTACCTTTTATGTTTCTTGAAAGTCTGGGTCAACAAAGGAACTAGATGTTTTTTACAAGTCCTGCTTAGTTCTATTGTCTGTTCTGTTACTTGTAAACAAATATTCAAATATTATATAGAGGAACTATTTAAAGATTAGTATTAATTTTTCTGCTGAAGTTATGGAAACACTCACATGATGATACAGATTTGTACATTTGTATACCCAATGGTAACTCCTCATAGTGCCTAAGCCTTTATATTACATATAAATAAAAAAAACAACCCAACAAACCAAAAGCCCCACAAAAAAACCCCACAAATAAACAAACAACTGAGGTTTCTTGTAATGAAATTTAGGTCTTTTCAGAAAAATATGGCATACCCAGTTAGTCCTAACAGAACTGGCAACAAATGAACTATTTTCAGCAGCAGCAAGAGACAGAGTTCTTGGTTCCAAATTTGCCAAGCTCTAGACAGCAAAGCCCACTACGCTTGATCCTATATAGTTCCATTCAGTTCAGGACCACTGCAGCCAAGGTGAGACTGTAACATCCAAGGGACTAATTCACACCTTAAATATGCTTGGCAAATCTAGAAAATGTTTTGGAGTAACTCAGAAGAAAACATCTTTTCCCTAGCCCATCCCTCCACAATAACAGGCTATTTAGCAAGTGTGTTGAGACAAATTTTAAGCCATTGCAGACAATGCCAAGTACCAGCATGGCCAGACAGATTTCTGCTTTGGCTGGACTGCTAATGCATGAGGAACTGGATGAACACAACAAAGGTCACCCTAATAGATTACAACTCTGGCATCTGGCCCATTTGATCTCCCAACAAGATACCTTTCTGGCAACTTCTGTGTGCAAATACGAAATAAAAGATGTAAGGTGTTGATACTGCAGAATCTCCACATACAGACTAGAATTCTTCACACAGGACAGAACCAGACAGGTTATATTAGTGAAGGATGACCTGGCTTGCACCCAAGCAGTATCTTCAGCACAAGCAATATCTTCAGCACACGGCTTTCACTGAAACATACTGCTTCGGATGTCCCATGACAGCAACCCTGAATAAAGTGCAAATGCTGTTACAACTGCCAACTGAAACAGGCCATTACAAACTAGGGTTAAATGGGGCTAGCACTGAAGAGTCAGTTGTCATTGCTGCACTGATGGATTTGCAGGAGTATTCTGGTTTATCAGTAAGAGCTAAGCACTGAGGCATCTAGGTAACAGGTACAGAATAATAAAGGTCCCAAACAGTCCCCAGACAACACACCGTTTAGTCCTGAAATTAAGATGAGATGTTACAAGGATTTAGGGATATGTCTACATTTTCCCCATTTACTTAAGAGAAAGCTTCTCAGGTTGCATAATAAGCATTTACAAGAACTCAGAAATTTCTGCTGAGCTGCACTTAAATGAGCTGTTTCAACCAACATGAAAAAGCTAAAGTCTTATTTCTGAGGTGTGGGCACTGAACAGTCCACTTCAGAGGCCCATTTTGTCCAAATTCTTCCTCTATAGTCATGCAAGTCTACAAAGTAAATTTGTAAGTTAACTGTAAAGTTTTCTCAGGAAAAAAAAGTACTTTTGACCAGTATTTTACCTTAATGCCATTTCTGTTTATTTAAATAACACTGTTACTGATGTATATATGCCACCACAGATCTATTTGGAAGTCTACCAATATTAAAAATTAAAATCCAAGAATCTTTCCTTCCTGACTGAACACATTAACTGGAAGGACTTCGTGCCTTGCTTCATATGTTAAGTTACTTCTTAAAACAATTCCTCCATCTGGTCTGCCCCCTACATAAAAGCTGATGCTGTATCTCAGAAGACATGTTTATTCCTGAAGTCACCTTTGGACAGACAATTTGAAAGTGTACATCTATAGAAATCCTCAGTTTCCCAACCCCATCAAGAACAGGTTCAGAAGTTGATATTAAAATCTGAATTTATTATTTGTAAATTGCTTTGGATTTTTAACCTCCAGGACATCTTTCAAAGTATTTTTTTAGAAACTATTTTTTGAGGGAACAGCAAGTCATTCAGCTTCCACATGAGATTTTCAGAAGAATATTCTTAATCATCTTACCATGATTAATCTTCAGGCATGAAGATTTATTACTACTGGGCACTAATTTTGAGACATGTGGCTATGCTACCCCAGAAGATCCAGGATACAGGAATTATACCTCTCCACAAAACACGCAAATCTGTGAGACACATTGCATTGCTGAACTTTCTAATGCAGACCTCTGGCTCTGAGAGGAGGAACACAGGTGTAAGCCACATACATAAGGAGCACATCACAGCCTATCACTATAAATTTAATTTTTGCACTAGAAGCACCATGAAGCAGCCATATTTTCCACTGGATCTAGATGCAATGAATGATTTTCACCCTGGATTCAGAGTCCATGAAGACTGCACTTCCCCAAAGTCTCTTACAGCACTGTAAGCAAACATACTAGCTAACTTTAAAAGTAGAAAAAATGCAAAACAACCTATGCTTCAGTATCAGGTATTCATTTAATGCATAAGCAACAACAAGTTAACTACTACCTTTGGAATCTAAAATTTCAAGATATTTTACACTGTGAAATACAATCACTACTTTCTGCATTAAAAACCACAGCTTTTATTCCTAGTGAAATCTTACCCAAATACTTGAATCCTTTAACAGAAATGTCTGACACAAAGCAATGAAAGAAAGAGAAGCATTTGACCTTCCAGACCTACACATACTCTTCTTCTGACAGATTCCAGAAAATATCAGCCACCAAGGAAAAGGGCTGATCCCACACCCCAGAAGCCAGAGACAAGACTTGGATCCAGTGCCAGGGATGTTCTTGGTTCTATGACACCCTCATGGCGCACACGCAATGATGGGTGCCTGAGCCCCACTTGCTCGCTGATGTTGATACCAGGTTAGGTACAAATGTGAATCACAGTTTCACTTCAGCAGCCCCAGCAGGAGGGAGTTTGCAATTATTCACATGTGGAGAAGCCTGAATGCTTCTGCTGAAAAGAACAGAAAGTTTCAACCTCTGAACGATCCCTCTGGTTAGGGAGGTAGACTTTGAAGGAAAGGCAGGGGCTACGGAAGCCTATTTAATAATTCCCTGACTGGCCCATAAACCCTGCCCTGCCTTCAGGCAGCTCACAGAACTTCTCAAGAGCCTACAAGGGGGTCAATCCTGGCAGACACTTTCCCTGGTTGATAACACAGATGAACTGAAAAAGGTGCCTCAGGAGAAGGGGAGGGTGGCTGAGCTGCCAGGCAGCAAGACTGGACATGGTCAAAGGCCAAACAGGTTCATATCTGGCAGAAGAGGAGTGATGCTGCTGACCTGGCTGCAGCATTCAGCTGCCACCTTCAGCCAAAATACTCTGGACGTGGCAGGGGAAGAGATTATTACAGAGGAAATGTGGTCCTGGCAACAGCAAGGACTGACATTGATCCAATCATGCACTGAGCAGAGACCAGCAAGACACCAAATCCTCTGGGATGAGCTGTAGCACAGCTCCTCCATGCAGCAATGTCTTTCAAATCTCAAGGTGTGCCAAGGAGGTACCAGGAGCATCTACGGGTTCCTGTGCCCACAAGAACCCGAGGACAAACACACCTGGACCAATACGAAGCCAAATGTCTCTCGAGGCAGCCTGTCCTGAAGCCACCAGGGCTCCTGCTGATGTGGACAAACTGGTGAGCAGTTTAACGTGACCAGGACATATCATGCAGGTGTCACTCCTGTCAGGAGCACAGACCTCTAAGCCCCCCACTGAAGGCTTTTCTTATCACTACATGCCCTTTTGACAAGGTCTGTAGGGACAGCATAAGGGGAAACAGTATTAACCTAACAGAAGGGCAAGACTTTGCTGTCTTAAGCACATCACTGAGACCTACGCGAAGCTTACATACCAAGAAGAGATGTCCTTTTTTGCTCCATCAAGGACATGTGCCACTCCCTCAGATCCAACAGTCAAGGGGTCTTCCTTTGTGCTCCCTGCTCTATTACTGCCTCTTAACCATCTCCAGTGCAGAATTCCTGGGCTGGCTCTTCCCCAAGGTCCTGCCATCAACCCTTCTCACCAAGTCTAGAGAGGACATCTATTACCAACATCTGTAGATTTGCCACGGGAACGCCAACAGGATGGGGACAACTTCGTACCCATGCTTAGCTATGGTGCTTGGGTTGGGAAAAATGGGAGGGATGGCCAGAAGAGCTCAAAGTGGAAGGATTTCACATGAAATGCGGGAGGGAATAGATTAGAGGACATCTCTTAAGATGTCTCATGTCTGGAGAGCATGGACAGGATTGAGGAGCTGCAGGTGATGCTCTGTGAGCAACGCCACAGCCCCTCCTCATTCTCATAGCGAGTGCCACACCAAAACACCACCCTGTACTTTCGGAGTGTAAATTAAATCCCTTCTTCCCAGGATGAAAAGGAAATTCAAAGCTATTTGCTGCCTTTGAGGCCTGAAAGGCAGAATACCACTGTTAGAAGACACCGTGCAGTGTGGAGAAGGCGGCCTGGCCCCACACATGGCCCTGCAGGGGTTGAGGAGTGGTGGGAGCTATTGCAATGCAGGTATGACCAGGGGAAGGTGGCAGGAGCACCTTGTCAAGCGCCTCTCTCCTTTTGCCTCACCAGCTGCTAGCCCTGCTCATCATCAGCTGCACAGGGCAGGCCAATATTTGCTTGAGAAACATCCATCTTTCCCCCTCAGTTCCCCCTGAAAGAATAAATGAAGGCATAGCTCCAAGGTGCAATTAAGGAAAAAGCAACAGTAATCAAGAGCTTGGTACCATTTGGGATGGAGGGAGAGAGAAACATTTGTGTTTCCTGAGGTCTGAGACTGAGATCAGCACTGCAGCCTGGCAGAGGAAGGAAGGAGAGCCCTGAGCCTTCTCCTCCTCCTCTCCTGGGGCTTTCCCTTGGGCACCATCCCAGCTCCAGGCAGAGCTGCTGTCAGGTGCTCTTTTAGAACCATAGGATGGTTAGGGTTGGAGTTCCAACCCCCTGCCATGGGCAGGGACACCTCCCACTAAACCATGTCACCCAAGGCTCTGTCCAACC
>JAVHNF010062682.1:0-10104 GCA_034783455.1 Micropsitta finschii
TTTCCTCCCGTGTTTCTGATTAACCTCGTTACATAAGGCGCTTGCATTCCAAATCCACTCTCGCAAGCTCTAAATATACCCCCCCCCCTTCCCCGCGCAGCCGAACGCTCCCTGCGCACACGCCCGCGGGCCGCCCGGCCCTGCCCCGCGCTCCCCCCCCCTCGCCTCGGCACCCTCCGAACCGCGCTCCCCGCCCGCAAAGCGCCTCTAATTAAACGTTTCGGCGTGTGTCATCTCGATGGCTTTTACTGTACGCGGATTCCCTGAGTGGGAAGCTGCATGCGAAGGGGGAGGGGGTGTGGCCAAAAGGGGAAAAATACTGTAAAACACAAGCCAACACATCATCAGCCAT
The DNA here is from genome assembly GCA_034783455.1 of Micropsitta finschii. Taxonomy (NCBI): domain Eukaryota; kingdom Metazoa; phylum Chordata; class Aves; order Psittaciformes; family Psittacidae; genus Micropsitta; species Micropsitta finschii. Next base: position 353 of record JAVHNF010062682.1, read on the forward strand.
ATTCCAACCTACATCCCCAAATCCCTCCGGCCGAGGAGGGATGCGCTCCGCACGCCAGCGGCCGGGCATCGGCTGCCCCGGCCTCGGCCGCCGAGGGGCCGCCGCTCCCGCCGGGCACGGACTTTCGTCCGCCCGGCACATCTTTTAGCCGCCGTGTGTATTGTGACATCGCGTTATTTAATTCATTTCTCCCCATCACCAAGTGATTTTAGCGAGCGAAGCCTCTCTAGCGCACTCCCCCCCCTTGTAGGAACAACGCTTCATAAATTATTTACAAGTAATTAAAGCGGCAGCCTCCTCCCTCTCTCACACGTCTCGGCAAACTCCGGCGGTGTTTGGAGCCGGCGTCCCTCACCGTGCCACGGCGGGAGAGGGGGCCCGCGCTCCCTCCCGCTCCGCGCCCCTCCGCTGGCCAGCGCGGCCACGACCGAGACCACGGCAAACTTCAACCGAGAGCCTCAGAGCTGACCCGCGAGGATCCCAGACGCGGGCTGAGGCAGGAGAGAGGTGGAAAGGGCAAGAGACGGGAAAGGGGGGCTCCTTGGCTTGTTTGTTTGTTTGCAGCGGTCTGTTCGGGGGGAGCACGGGGGAAGTGAAGAAGAACCCACGGGAGCAGAGACACCCTCCGCAAAGTTGTGCGCCTCCAAGAAACATCAGCTCTGAGCCCCTCCGCTCCGCCAGGAAAATGAATTTTATGATACATTTAAATGAATTAGGAGGGGGGAAATAGCGCGCGGAAGAGTAAGTCACCCGCAACCCTCCGGTGCAATCACAGATCCCCCATTCACAACGAGCCACAGCACACCCGCTGAGAAACTGTCAAAAGGAGACAGACGAGGGGGAGAACAGGGGGAGGAAGGACGCTGCAGCTTTAAAAGTTTGTTCCCTTCAATCCCAATACTCCTGCTGCTGCTTTATATATTTATAAAATTATGTAATTTCAGGGGCACGGTACCCATCCGGAGACGGGAGGCAATAACCCAGAGAGGCAGGAAAGCCCCAAACACCGCTCTATATTTCCATCGCATTCGTCCCTCCTCCCGCAGCAATTAGGAGCAGCTATAAAAGTTTGCAAGCTTCGGCGGGGGGTAGGAGCGCGGCTTGTTTGCGTGCGCGGCTCCCGCACGCACGAGCAATAAACCAGGGGATTAAATCGCAGCGTTTCCCCCTTCTCTCGTACCCCCCTCTTCCTATTCCCACCCACCCCCGATCCCACTCCCCCGGCCCCCTCCCCCTTCCCCAGGTCTCCCTACCTCTGCTGCCGCTGCTGCTGGAGTAGCTCTGCCTGCGGACCGAAGCCGGGGCTTCGCTTTTCCGGGCGGGCTCCAGGTTCACCGGGGTGTCCCTGGCTCCAGCGGCCGCCTCGGAGACGCTGCTGCCCGCCTCACTGGCTGCTGGATCGGGGGCTGCCGGAGCGGACTCCATGTTTTTCCCAATGTAGATCGCTTGGAGATGGCGAAGCTCCTACACTCCCTCTATCTTCTGTTTCCAGCGCAACTCTATGGTAGGGAAGCAGAAGGGAGAGCTCGAGCGTGATCCAGATGGGATGTGAGCTTGCCTGGCTGTGACCACAAGCAGCGCTAGCGAGAGCTGCGCGCACACACACACACACACACACACACACACCCCGCACACCCCCCCGTGCACCCGCACCCCGCATCGCCGCCCTCCGGGAGGACACCGAGAGACCCCGCAGCCCCCGAGCGCGGACGGGAGAAGGGAAGATGCGGGAAGGAGGCCCGACCTCCGCCTGCGCCGAGACCCACGGCTCGACGCGGCTGTGGGGCCCGTCCAAAGAGGTGACCGGGCCCACAAGGAGCACCCGACTTCAGCGGGAATTGTTCCCTAGCTTCTTTCCCCACAGGACTCTTTCAGCTGAAGCTGCATCAGAAGATGGCAGTTGTATGAAGTGCCTCGGGAGCCACCGGTTTGGCAGCCAGAAAAGACAACATTTCAGGCAACACTTCTCTTTCAATGAAGTACACTTTGATGCAGGACAAAAGGTGACTAGCAAGGTGCCAGAAAACCTCCAGATCTGGTCTGACTTCTGTAAGCTCACTTGTGCAGTTCATAGTCTCAGTAATGGTCAACTCCTTGTCCATTACCCGATGTTAAAGTAACAGCTGCCAGGAACAGTGTGACGAAGAGCACATCACATCCCTCTTGTATAACAGAGGCCATGTTACACACAGCCCTACTGCCTCCTACACAGAAGGTGCTAAAGCTGCCTGCTTTGACTGCTCCGACTGGCCTGAGCAGACCAAATCATTGTATTTGTACTGGTAGGAGTACAAGGTTTTTCCAGATGGTACTGGGGCCCATGCAAGCAGCTGATGTGCCACCTTCTGCCAGCCAGGACTTCTGCTACAACTATCAACACTACCAGTGCTGGTACCTGGTGAAACCCATAGGTAGATCCTGAACAAATCTACATCCTGCAGTCTAATCACTAGTAGTGCACTGCTGTCATAAATGGTGGCTGCTCACAAATAACTGTGAAACGTACCACAAGTCCTACCTGCCACAGGAGCTTGTTCACAAAGTGGGTCACATTTTGCACCGCTGATGGTTCTTTTAGTGTAAGGGCAGAGTCTTGTTCATTTGGGTCAGTTCCTTTGGAAGTCCTGAAGCTCCAATTACCAGTGTCTGAAAAAAACCCACAACAGATCTGTTGGCTGCCTTCATCTGAAGGATGGGCATAGACTGCAGAAGACAGTAACATTAAGAATGATTCTGCATTTATTTTAAAGTGTGAGTAAACATGAGCTGGACTTACAGACCTTGCCCACTGGGTAAACCTGTGCTTGTTCTTGAGGATAAAGTATTCAGTTAGGGAAGGCCTGGAAGCCCCGGGGTAAGGAGACAAAAGGCTACACTGTCACCATCCACAAGTGAAGCAACCCGTAGCCTGATAGAAGCTGCTCCTAGAGAGCAGGCTTGGCCAGGGGAGGGGGTGAGTGAAAATGGAAGAGGAAGGCAGAAGTACAGCTTGCTCCCAGCGAGGTGGTTCTCCTCTGATGCAAGTTTTGAGTTTGGTGGATTAGGGCTACAGTTTCCTGCAAACTCTCTCCCTCCTCACTAATTGGCAGACTCCAAATAGAAGCAAGAATTATGTGAGCTGTGGAAACTGTACTGCCTGTTATCCTGAGAGAAAGCTTATCCCTCCCTCTTCAGACCAGGGTTTAAGCAGGAGGCTGACCAGGCGATGTGTGTTGGGAAACTTGCCCAGCTAATAAAAAGAGAAGACTTCATTCCTCAAAGCTGCCAGACCACCACCTTTCACCAGCATTGGGAACAATTGCACTACTTGCCACAGTGAGCATCATTCATGTGAGTGTTTTGCAGGACTGTTTTTAGTACTGCAGATACCTCACATTATCAGAGAGCATGGGCTCATTTTCTCCTTCCCCTTTTTATGTGTTATAGGCTGCTGAGATTTAGAACCCCTACCTTAGCTATACAATTGCCATTTAGTGAATCTTTCCCCTTATTTTCTAAAACTAAACAATTTTTCAACTTACTTTCTTAGAAGTGAAAAGAGAACACTGAAGGCATACAGTAGAGCTTTGGTTTTCAGAAGAAGTCATGGGCAGGAAATGAAAGAAGCAAACCCAAGAGCTTACTGAATCAGTGAAGAAGAGTAATTGATTTTATGTTGGTTAACACCATCTCCTCAAGTCACTAGCAATAAGAACCAGGTTAAGCAGGACAGACTTAAAGTGTGCTTGTAGGGGCAATAATCTAAGAGGGCTTGTAGCACTTACACAAGCCAAGAGACAAAGCTAAAGAGAGGGTGCCCAAAAAGCCTGAAAGCACCATGAGAAAAAAAAAAAATAAAAATAGGGTGACAATCTCTGGAGCTTTATCTAATGGAGGAAAACCATCATGATTCTTGTCAAGATCCTCTCTATGAATCTGAGCTGCAGAGACATTTCCTGGGCACAGAAATGGTCTCTCATTCTTCAGCTTTCAACCTTTACCACGATGGTTCATTAACTTTGATCACTAAGCTTGTTTGAACAAGTGAGATGGCATCAGCAGCAAAGACAGGTATGCTGAGAAACTTGAGAAGAAATGTTTGGTTAGATTGAGAAGGGCTTTAGAAATTGCTGCAACAGATCCTCTGAGAATTAACAGTAATGAAACAAAAATGGACAAGCATCACCTACATTTCCTGTTGATTTTCTTGATTTCATGTAGATACAAAGATTAACAGTATTTAACATTATAATTTAAGTAATCAGACAAGTCTTGTATGATTCTGGAGCAGACAAGATCGTGGAGACACTTTTTCAGAGCACGGACACAATGATGGAGCAGGGGCAGAAAAGCTGTCATGCACTCAACTGACCACTGTGGAAAGCAAGCTCTTCTATGGAATAGGCACAAGGTACAGAGTGCACGCACACAGAAGAAAACCATAGTTCACAAGAGAACAGCACAGCACCATACTGCTTTAGTGTTCATGGTCCATTAATATGCAAGCATAGTTTGGATTTGAGGTATCAATAATGGTTTTCTACATCCATAACTAATATAGCTGTTGAAATACCCCACTTGAAAAAGAATGCCAAAGTACATTCCTGACTCAGGAAGCATACAGAACCATGGAACAACTCAAGTTGGAAGGAACCCATAAGGATCATCAGGGCCAGCTTGCTGCTCCTTGCAAGACTATGTGAAGCTAAACCATATGATTAGGAACAGTGACCAGACTCTCTTACATGATAGCCTGCATTCCCCCTTGGATCTGGGCTAGTGACCTCTGGCCACACCAGGACTGTCAAACCTTCCCAGGAAGCTTTGTTAGCTCCAATCTAGCAGTTATAGAGAACATATTGCTGCCGAACTAAATGATCATTAGGGCAAAGCTTGGATAATTCTGCACAAAACCAACAAGCAACATATTTTGGTGCTAGTAGCATTTCCTTTCTTAGGTGTTCCCGGTGTGACATTCCCCCAGATACTTCCAGTTACAGCTCCTCTTCTTCCTCCTGTACAACACATTACCAGGGGTAAGGCACATTTGCTTTCATTCCCCTGCTTGTGGATCTGATGCCTTTGCAGGAAAAGAGAAAGCAAAGGGTCACAAGCCATTTAGAAGGGCAAGTTTCAGAATCAAGCAAGTCATAGGACATCCACTAGGTCTTCAGTGGAGTTATCTAGTACAGTTCTGATGTATTCATAGATCAGTCTTGAAAAAAGAATTTAAATCATTCTGTGTAACCCTACTCTGTGGCATATGTTTTAATGGTTTACAAAACTTTAGTTAATTAAATTGTACAGCAGGACAAGAAACTGCTTCCACCTGAAATACATACAGCCTAATACCTGAGAGCAACTTTGAGGAAGTTATGCACCCCATTAAGCTTCAGTGAAAACAGACAGATTAGAAAGCTACACATATAGAACCTGAACTAATTATGGATGCTGCATATTTGGCAGTAATTAAATTAAATACTACTTTAACAATGTTCTTAGTCTAGATGAAAACAAAATATGAAATAACAAGAAAGAAATAAGAAAACAGTGCTGGAGGCACTGTGCCTGGATGCAGTTTCAGTGGACCCTTTCCCCCAGTCTTTATCTCTAAGCAAAGTGAGAGGCTCATCAAGCAGTTTATCTGGAATTTAGACTCCTAGATACAATTGTCTTTGTTTTAAAGACCAAGGAGCATTCATTAACTAGCTAGTAGCACAGCACAGATTCAGTGTAATCTTCTTCTTCCTGCTGCAAACTCCCAATATAAACTATGAGCTGCTTTTCATTGTTTGTTAAGCCTCAACTTCCACTTTCCGTCTCTCCTGCCATGTGGATTCATTCCTTACTGGATTTGCTATTTCTGAAAAAAGCTGAAGTGGAGAAGCATACAGCATACGAAGTAATGAATCCTTTGTGCTTATCTGTACCAGCCCCATGTGCATAATAGCATCCCCTGATGTAAGGAGTAAGCAGCAATAGCACAGGCCAGTTCTTAAGAACGCAATACTTGGCATGAATGAATTAAGGCAAAAGGCTCAGAGATACACTTTCTACTTGACTGTTTTTATTCAACAGCTGTTTCCTCAAATACTACATTTATTATAGATTTTACCCTTTATATCAGACCGATAACTCACATGTTTTGTGCAAAACCTGTGTTTCTCTACAAGCAGCAGTAGGTTTAAAGGTTTAAGGCAGGTTAAAGCAAGGACTAAAAAAACCCAGCTTCTCATTAAGAAAAAATTACCTCTGTGTAGATGATCACTGTGCTTGTGCTGTCATACATCTGTCATTCCCCAGTGGATTCCATCAGTAACCCATTTTTCAAAGTACCTTACCTAAACGAACCATTCTAAGTTGTCTCACTAGTGAGATCCTAAAATATTAGAGTTCATACGCATGGGGAAAGCTCACTTTCACTCAAATTCATTCTGGAAGTTTGTAGCAGCCAAACAAAAGCATATCCAACTAGAATTTCATAGTTCCAAATCATCTGAACAGGAAGACTAAAAGTTACCTTGTAATACTGTGCATTAATATGTAATTAATATGATACTTTCTAGAAACTAATACCATGCCTGTATGCCTTCTGATTTGCCTCCTTTTTCTCCAGGTCACAGGACTTGATCTTCTAGTTAGCTTAGAAATACAAAAATTGCCTTCATTGAACACATACCCCAAACTTACACTAACCATGAGTTTATTCAAGCAGCCCAAATGCACAGAAGAGACATTAAAGCTCAGATGAGCATTACAACTGAATTATGCTAGGAAGGCTGAAGTGGATGTTGTAATTTTATTTAAAATAATTAGTCAGGTTTTACATAATGTGAAGCCTCATTTGATTTATTTAAACACTATCTACTAAAGTATCTTGATTTCAAGGGAAAATGGAAAACCATCTACTGCATGCAAAGGTCAGCTAGCACGCCCAGCATTACAGAAAACATGTATTCTCTTGTCTGCTTTAACTCTTTGAGAACTTAACATGCCACAGTAGAACACAACAGCCTCTTTCCTAATAGCAAGTCCAAAATTTAATGTTTTCCACAGACCAGAAGGATGAATATAAAACTTCAAGAAAAAAGAAAGCTTGGAAGAATAATTTCATAGTCATTATGTTCTAATGTATTAATGAAGCAAAGGTGTATCAGAAGAATCAGATCCATTTTTCCCTGTGTTTGGAGATGATGGCAGAAGAACTGAACTTCCACAGGTGACAGTTCTAATAGAGAAAAAACCCATACTTTGGTGGTTGCTAGAGCTGTCTTCATGTTCTACAAAGCTCACTTTGCATTTGGTGCTTTACAGCATTTTCACTATTTTTGTTTGATGAAAAATAAGATGGAAAAAGTACCGTTTACTCAAACACAGTATTTCAGCAGACCTGAACTTAAAAGGTGCATCTTTCACCTTGATTTTTCTTTCCATGCTAAAACCGAAGTTTAGCTGTACCTTAAAGTAAAACAATACTGTCCTTAAAAAACCCGAATGCCGAACCAGAAACAAACTCCTGAACACATTTAAAAAACAACAAAGATTTTGTATATTTTCCCATTTCTTATTCAATTGAATAGATCAATCACAAAGTAGGGTTCATCAGATTGACCCAACTATGGATTTTTCCAGTCAAAAAAAACCCACTTCATTGTGGATATGGTAAAGATTCTGACAGCTCTTTGGTAGCCCTTGTACGTGGTGACTCTTACACAATTTCAAATACAGAAGTACACATACAATGCAAAGTGGGCTACCCAGTAGTAGTATCAAGAGACTCTTAGTATGCCTTAAACTAGGAGACCCAACTAGGAGTCCTCAAAGGCATTCACATGTCAACATTAAAAAGTTAGGTCTTACTGGAACAGAAAAATGGATTTCATACTCAAGTTTGTGACCAGCATGAGTGTTGTGAGTCCTATGTTTGTGCTAGGCCATAGGATGCTCTCACAAGACAAGGGATTAGACCACTGGCAAGCTATTTCCACATGTCATTTTGGCTGAACATCCTTCTTCTTCCTGGGCTATAGATAGATTTCCCTCAGAGACAATCTCAATGACCATCAGCTGCTTACAGAAATGCCCATAACCATATTACCCCCCAAAAAAGGCAACTTCTCTCTCTCAAAGCACCAAGACAATCTGCAAACAACAAAATAAAGAGCTAGTACAGAACTGTCAAAACTTTGATCAATTAAAAGCCAAAGATAAGGCTGAAGGAGGAAATACACATTGATGCACTCCTTCAGTGAAGCCAAGGGGAAAAATACAAAATAGGCGTCCAGTCTGAATAAAATTATTTCAAGGATGGATTTCTCCATACCTTTTATTTGCAAGCATCTTTCATATAAATAAATCGGGCAGGGTTGTTAGCCAAATAGCTACTGTCTTCAATTGTCTTGCCAAAGGTTTTGATTTACATCTCAAGCCATGCAAATTCTGTATCAAAACATTTTTTTTTAGCCCCTTTTCATTCAAAGACCACAGGAAAAAAAATCAAATTTCAGCTGAAGTGAAGCAGGCAATGCAAGACCCTAGACTGCTGTTTCTGAATCTTTCCAAGCCTATGAATGCAGAATCAACTGGGACAGGTAAGGCATTTCTCCTCTTTTTCTTCTGGAAAGATTCTTCACTTTTCTTTAAAAGAAAGGTACTATTTAAAAGCAAAAGCAGGCTATGTAAATTACCCTCGCAAATGTATTTAGACACACTATATTCTCTCATTTAGAAAAAACCAATTGCCTTACAGGTTTCATAGTCAAAATAGGAAGGTCTTTGCTGCACAAAGTTTGTTTTAATTGAGGTTTCAATCTTGTGACAGGGAGTCCTCATTATCAACTTCAAAATAACTGTGTGGGTTAAAGCAAAACTAAAACCTGCCATGCTCCATAGATACTTAGAGTACTCTTCCATTGGAGCTTGTCACTTGCAGCAAGTTTTGTGTTACGTTTCTTTCTATCTTTACTATCTTCCACAATGCATGCGGTTCTTGCACAGATAACCTCAGTGATCCTTGTAGAAATATGACCACTATCTGAAAACAACATAAAGCAGCAAAACTCAGGCAAAACTACTAAAGATTAAGCTAACAACAATTGAAAACCCCTATAAAGGTACAATCCTAGGTGGTGAATAACTAACATGAAAATCAACTAACTTATGTCAAACAATGTATATTTTTTCCACATCCTTCATGAATGTGCCATCCTATGGACACATTAGTGAAGTGACCACAGGACTCTTCCCAGTTTGTTTTTGCAGCTTGTACCGTGTGTCATCGCTGCAGGCCTGATACTAGTCACTCAAAGTCACCAACACAAATTTCACTGGCCAGAGTATACTTACTCTCACCTTAGCATAATGACAGTCCTTTACTCCCAATTTCAATGGATTAAGCAAATAATTTAATATTTACAGCACTTGTTTCACACTAATACAGTTTTACTTTTCTTTAAAGTCTCTGATCTTTTTCCCCAGTGTTGCAAATTATTCTGAGGAGGAAAATGTTTGAAATCAATCAGCCAAAAGATTCATATTCTCACAAAAAACTATTTAAAATACTTTACCATTCATCATTGGTTTTCACAGTGAAACTGCCTTCCCCAGTTTCTATCCCAACCTCTAAAAAAAATGCCCTAATCTGACAAAATTAGGGAAAATAGGTTTAAAGAGTAAGAAACAACTAATATAGCTTTTATCACAAGTGCTTCGTGCCCCTCTGCTTCAAGTAGACAAGAGGGAAGCAGCAGCAGGTAATTAATGATCTTCCCAAA
>JAVHNF010062695.1:10325-30399 GCA_034783455.1 Micropsitta finschii
TGGCAGAGGAGTTGGAACTAGATGATCTTAAGGTCCTTTCCAACCCTAACTATTCTATGATTCTATGTGATGCCAACCCCAAGTGCTCTCTACTACTAGGAATTTACTTTAATGTACCAGAGTGCTTTGGTCAGCTTTGAATTTCCACCCAGGAAAAGATGTGGAAACTGGAAAGATTTTAAAGGAGAAGATACGAGGTTTTGGTTTGGTTTCTTTTGGTTGTCAGAGAATGAAAAAAGGCTGAACAAACTGAGTCCCTTAAAGAAGGCTAAGGAAGACAGGTTATCAGTCTACAAATCTGTAAAAGATGCCCATGAAAACAGCTATGAGCAGTCAGCCCTGCATGTCCTGGCTATGTTCATGAGAAGTAATGAGCTCAAACTGCAAGATGTAACTTCAGTATTAGCTAATTCACTACTATCTAATGAAATTGAAAAACTGTTGTAGGTTGCTGGGAAATTCATTAGAACAGCAACAGTCTTATCAACTGTCACCAACATTAGAATAGCAATAGTCTATCAGAGGTGATACCGCTATCAGTAGTTCTGCTCAGAGCAAGGTGATGGGATAGATGACCTACTCAGATTAATTCCAGCTTTTTTCCTGTGACATGAAATACCTCAAACCATTGAAGTCCACTCATCTGTCACACAACCTGCTTTCATGATCAGCTTTTGCAGTTGGATGGCACCAATCAGCTTCTTGGAAGTCTTGAAGTGGAATGCTAATATCTAAGCAATTACTTTTGTGAAGACATTTTGCCTATTGTTGACTTATTAGTCAATTCCTTCCTCATACACCCCTATGCTTGCTATGTCCTACATATGAACTAAAATCACATGCAAATTCATAAAACTCTTACCCTGTTTTGAATCTTTTCCAGTGACCTATTTCCCTCGTGAGATGTCAACACGGTACCTTTCCACTACCTAAGCAAATAGCAGAAAGTTCTCCAGGGAGCAGCATCAAGCGAAAAGTTCTCCAGGGAGCAGTATGTAGTGCATGAGTAGTGAGACTTTGGTTCAGCTCCCTACTTCCTGTGCAATATTGATGCCTCTTTCAATCATAGGTCCACATATATAAACCAAAGATAACACTATCTCCCTGGAGAGACTCATTTGAAGATAATACACTGAGGACTGTGTGACAGCACAGAATCGACACCTGTAAGACCTACTGATGAAAAGCAGCACATAAAAGCCGCCCAGGTATTATTACTATTTTTTTGCTTTTATTTTCACTGTTGTTAATTGATTTTACCTCCTTTGTGTACTTTGACTAGAAAACAGGCTGTAATTTTCCTAGGGCAGGAACTGCACTAGTTGCAATGGGGTCTGAGCTTTAGGTTAGGTTTCTGGTATCACTGAAACATAAACAGCTGTCCCAGCAGCTTGATAGTTTGGTTATGGAGTTATGTTCCTCCCCTATGAATAATTTGTGTATCACTTTATGGATTAACTCATGCAATATCCAAGTTTAACTGTCTGCTACTGTAGGGAGCAAACAGTCTCTCAACTGAGTTTCCATTCATGTTGTTTACTGATGTTCCGGGTATAACTGAGGGGACTTGAAGTCAGTTATCTAAATCTTTGCTGAATATAAATCACATTGCTGAATGCTGGCAAAGAGATACTAGATTCATGGTAGTAGGCTTCATATTTTCCTAGGATGTTTCTAGGTATCGCAGTCACTTGAACAATAATGAGCCCATTGCTCATTTATTTGATCCTAATCACAGAGGTTTCCAGTAAAAAAACTGAATTCAACTAGTATCTGATGAGCAGAATTCATCACCACCTCAGAACTTATTTTTTTTCAAGTGTGTATGTATCTAGGGACTTAACTGGAGGGTGGGGGGAAGGCATGGTGGTATGGTTTGGAAACCAGTGACAGCCCTTGTTTTATGCAGAGCAAAGCACACCTTGGTTTTGTGCAAGAGAGGTCTTTGCTTACATTATGAATGCTGAGTTTCTGCCAGCGCTTTGCATGCAATCCTCAGCTCCCTTGGGAGAATGCCATGAAAAGAAGCAGTAACATAATGTAGTGGTGGATCATGAGGTCGCTGTTGCTCATCTTTTTCCTGAAGTGAAGTACTGGCATATTTTCAAAAAATATGTCTACTTGATTCATGTAAAGTCTATGTGGTAAGTAGAAGGTAGAAGTGCTGAAAAGAAAACTTAGGAAGCACAATGATTTTCAAAGTAAGATAGTTGTGGCACCAAAGAGAACTGATTTCAGTAAAAATACCAGCAGATCTACAGCATGGTAGTTTGAAGGATGCTGATGGCTGCCGAGCCAAAGCAGCAGCATTTGCCGTTCCATGAGCTGTCCTTCCGACATACCTGAGTGCATCTGCAAGCATGAGATGCCAGCTCAATGTGACATTCGTCTTTTCATCAAAGATCTGCATTTCCAGAATTTTCATACTGGCATTTTCAAGAAACATAGATTTAAAGAGAGTTTACAGTGCAATACAAAGTAAAGTAGCAAAAATATTTTAAACTTTCAGAAAGGTCTTCATGAAAAGATGTCTCAGAGCTCTGTTATGCAGTAGTCCCATGGGAGAGCACAGAGGGAATGCGCTGCTTTGAATAAGCACTACACTTTTGGGCAACCCATACACCAGCTGTGAAAAGAAAGGATGCTTCCGATAAATTTTATTGCCTTGAATAGAGTTCAACAGATTGTTGAAAATCACCTAATGTAGCATGAGAGCCCAGGAGACTAAGGTATCAGGTGTGGAAAATGAATTGATGGGATACACATCCAGCTTTAAAAGCTTCAGCAACTTACAGGCTGCTGAAATAGCAACTGTACACACATCTAGAAGACAGGGTAGAGTACTATATTTAACTGAAAGTGTAAAAAGGATTTTGAAACCTGAGAAAGTTCCTGATCCCAGCTGAAACTGGCAGGAATTGCCAGCAGTGCAGTACACACCTCTACCGTTCCTTTACTGACTAAATAGCAGATAAAGGCGGTGGGATTTTTTACTTTTCTTCACTTTTAAAGTAGCAGTAGGCTTTGAGTTATAATACTTAATTCACCTCACTGCTTCTGAGGGCAAAGAAGAATATTATCATGATAGTATAGTAGCCAAAGAGAAAAGGAACTTAAAAGAATCCTTTGCATTCTAGAAAGATGGGAAATTAGAAACTGATTTTTTCAAGAGTCTTCATTTCATGGCACAACTTTCAAGGTTAAAACAGAAGGAAACACCTACTTGAATAAGGTGTGGTTTAGATGTTCTTGCTTTCTCCAGTTCAACTGCTATTCAGATGTGATTGACACTGAGATATTAGAACACCTTTTTGTTCTGTATCCCTGTACAAAAGGCCACCACCTACAGCAGAGCTCGGATTTGGCTGCTTTAGGTATAGGATGGGTGTGGGACACCCACAGCTGAGTCATGGGCTGAGAAGAATCTGATGAGGCAATAAAAGGGGGAAAAGGGCATAAACCCTTGAGATCACCTTTAGATTAGTTATTTTCTCACCAGAGGAAAACAAGAAAAAGAAAGCTGACACCCATTCATGAACATGTCATTCAACACTAAGTAATTCATTCTCTGGGAGTAGTTTTGTTGATACTTGATCAGGCTAAGAAGTTTTCCTAAAAGGAGACAATTTGTCTAAGACCTAGGTAGGCTTTGTGCCATTTTTATAGAGTCAGCAGAGACCCTCAGGGAAAGGCATCACATCCAGCCAGCCAGCCAGCCAGCCAGCTTGCAGGCCTCAGTGCCACAGAACAAGAAAGGTCCAGGTCTCAGAGCTTACAGCGAGGGAGAAACCTGCAGGACCTCAAGCCATTGGCAAGGATCAGCATGGATTTCGAAAAGTTATACAGGGATAGAAGGAACAGAAACTAGGAAAAAGGTGATAAAAGCCTGCAGAGCATGGGCCATGAATGAAACCTTCTATCTAGGGATCTCCAACTAGAAGCTGCCCTATTTTATATTGAAAAGGTTAGTGGGCAGCATGTTTTGTCTTTAAGCATACAAAAAATACATATGTTTTTGGACATGGTGGTCAACTCTCTTCAGGTAAAGACAAAAACTACCACAGATAATTAGTTGTTTCTGCTTTCAGTTAACCAGATGATCTGAACAGATTAGAAATGCTACAGCTTAGAAGTAAGTCTGTCTGACCAAGATCACTGAGAAGCACGTGCCTTCCACTGGTGCCCTAATGCAGAGTTATTAGTAATGTATTATCTACATACTTTTAATAATTACAGGTCTGACTTTTCTGTCTGTCACATTTTGCATGAAAGAAAAATACTTGCTAAATTGTTAGCTGTATGCACAGATGAATCTGTGCATCAGCAATTCAAGGTTGGCCTTTTCAAACTGAGCAAGACGCATATCTGTTTCTTCCGCTTGCTTCTAGTAGTAAGACCAGTTAAACTTATCACTAGCAGCACTGATGGCAGGTGTGTTTATCAATGTACATGCTTCACAGGTTTCCAGTGAACTCATTTCACCTTCTTCATTTTACTGTAATGACAGTTTTGCTGCCTCCAAGTAACTGAAGAAAGGCAAAGTTCCTAGGAAACTCTGTGCAGAGATCTATAGCCCTGCCCAGTTTCAGCTCTTCCGCAACTTATGTCAAAAACCTGTCAAGAGAAGAAGCTTCCACATTTATTTATTGAGGTAATTCAGTAAACCCAAACATAGTTACCACGTGTGGCTTCCTGTGGCTTTGTCAGTGAAAGTAAGCGGAATATCACATTTACAGACAGTTAGCTTTCAAGGCGTGTATCCCAAAGGAGCTCAAGTGTGGTTTGCACACTATTTTTACTGCCCTGAGACTTTCTGTCCTTTCCCTTTTTTAAGAGAGCTGTCAATTAAAGTGAAATGTAACTGCCCAACATGACAAGGGAGCCTCTGTAGAAACTGTTTGCCTCTACACTTTCCCAGCTATTGCAGCTCCTGTACACCTGCATTTTATCTTGGTGACTTCATCTCATAACTAGTTTCAGTTCTTTTTTACATTCAGAACATCTATTTTTCATTCCAGCTTTATGCCCTCCTGTGGAAGAGTGGCAGGAAGTGCTGCAACTCTGAAAATCCCCTTTTGAGAAGGAGCTACCTTTCTCAGCCCAGTTTATGAATTTCTTCTGAATAGAGTTGGTAGTTTCCTTTTGAGACATTTAATTCATATAATTATGATACTCATTTTGAATAGTTGTGCATGTATGGAAAGGAAAGATGCTCTTCTGTATTTTTCCAAAAGGTATTGCTTTGATAGCCAGCAGGCAGTAGAAAAACATTCCATGGGGAAGTGAGGCAGGAGAAGCTGGACATAATAAACACTAATGAAGTTCAACAGTTTTTCCTGATAATCCTATAGCCTGGCACTCTCCTGTCTCCTGTGCTTTAATGTGTATGTAGTGTGAGATCAACTCGGGATACTTCTAGGATCTCTACATCTGATCTTCCAGGTTGATACTGGAAGCTAGCTTGTATTATAGCATTTTGTTAAATAATCCATTCTAAGTATGTAGTTTGGTGTACTAAAATTCTTGCATTAAATTCTCCCAGTCTGCTGCCATTTCTCAGAATTTACAAGAGGAAGAAGAAATGACCTAATAATGCCATTTGCTTAATTCTGTATTTCCCTTGCTCATCTCCCTAGACATATTATTGGTTCTAATAACCATTGGTTTACTCCTAAGGGCATATAACATATAAACTATATTGTGGAAGAGAATGTTGTTTGGGTTTTAATTAGAAACTCAATCCCTGTGTATCCTTTTGGGAAGGATGTTGAGCTCTACATCTTCTGGGTGAGAAAAAGCATCTCAGAAGGAGGAGAAATACAAGGGTATGGAGAGGGCTGATTGTGCCTGAATGCAGTTTAAGTCTGTTGGATTTTTCTTGCTTCATTAAAATACAAAAAGGGTGCTGGTGGAAAGCCTAGTGTGTTTGTGCAGTTCTTGACTGAATCTTGTTACAGAATTCTTTGCTGCTGGAAAACAGACATTTATCAGGTAGCTTAGAAGAAATGTTTGACGTATTTCAAAGCCATAGGACTTTCAAAGACATAGGCTGTTGTGGCTAATTCAAGAAGACCTTTTGCTAGAGCAGATAGTAAGGCAGCTTAACAAACAAATCAGCTACTGCAAATCCTTCCTCAGAGTTTAATGAGAAGGAACAATTTCTTCTGGTGTCTATTACATTTTAAGACAATTACCTGAGCGTGCTCTAGGAAATACCAAGGTATGTAACATCAGACACACAATTAAGCAATGTAATTCCAATAAACACTGTATTTGG
This sequence comes from Micropsitta finschii, assembly GCA_034783455.1. Lineage (NCBI taxonomy): Eukaryota > Metazoa > Chordata > Aves > Psittaciformes > Psittacidae > Micropsitta > Micropsitta finschii. The sequence goes on from JAVHNF010062695.1 coordinate 16,603, forward strand.
GAACGGCAGAGTGTTTGAATAGACCATGTAAAAACTGTTCCCAAATGGAAGCAATTGATTTGAATTTTTTTCCTTTGCTTAAAGTGAGAGATTTGGAATCATTGTTTTGAGATCATGGTTTTGAGAGAACTAGATGTCAAAGTGTAATAAAACATCTATGTCTTTGATTAAAACTGTTAACTCTGTCTCAATAATACTTCTATTATCCTTATATAATCTTACATTATTCCATAATTATCTCCCACACAATAGTACAATTGTCCTGTAAAGACAGCTGCTAATGGAAAGTCAAAATGTTATAACTAATAAGAGAGAATTGTATTAAACATCTGAATTTCCCAGCACATGATAGCTGCTTTGTGAAAATGGTAGACAGAATACAACTACTGTGAAGCCTCTGCATTTGTTCTGATATACGCAGGTACTCATATCCTGTCATAATTCAGGTCCATAGTCTTTCAGCACACAGCTAAGAGTGAATACTACCCTTGCCATTAAGGTCGGCTGAGGTTAAGCTGTGTCCTGATGTCTTGCAGCAGATTTCATACTTTACAGACTAAGCTACATCCACTCTTACCCAAACAGCCACTGTTCTCCCCATTGCTGAAGTTGTATCTTAGTTCAGCCCTTGGAGATACTCACTTCCCTCTTAGTCTGTTCCCTGTGTTTCCTGCAATACTATATTGTTCTTTCTACTTGGCCCGGCTTCCCTCTGCATTGCCAAATTAGAGGTGTCTTCTGACAAATCAAGATGCTTTCACTGTATGTACTAAGTACATACAGGTGACCAATTCACTTTCATTTTTAGAGACATGCTTTAGGATCCAAAGTTTAGAAAGACACTTAACTATTGATGCAAAGTTGATGAGAATAGATTAGGTAAGAGTCAGGCAGAGTGTAGAGAGAAACAGGTGGTGGAATTAGGCATTTTATGGTCTTTTCAGGTGCGATACCAAGAGGGGACCAAGCACCCTGAGCAATTACATGGCAAGATAATGGAGGCAAACCGAACATCCAGCAATGGCTTTTTATGTGCTTCTGCCACAGAAGGCTTCAGCAGGAGACTGCCAATGCCATGAATACAAGATCTTTTGAGTCCTTGTGTCATGCTACTTCTGTACCTCTGCTGTTCCTCAAGGAATGGAGAAATGGGAAGCAAGAATTGCAGTCAGTGAAAGAAGAACCAGAGGCACAGAGCTGTGAACAGGGAACTTAACCACGGGGTGATGAGTACCATCCACCATGTGGTATTGCACTCATGGCTAACCACAGCAGAAAGGGAGTGATTTCTTGGTTTGCATTTAGCTAAATTATCATCATGCCCATACTATACCATTTGTATTTTAGAGGGAGCAGAAGCATGGAGTTCCCACACCTCATTTTCATTCTCCTTTTCCTGGACCTGGATCTAAGCTCTTCAGTTTTGCCTCATCTGGGAAACAAAAAACAGAAGGAGGAGACAGGCTGAAGTAATAATAATGAGATTGAGCAGTAAATCAAGGAAGTTTGAACAAATGTAGCTAATTCTGTCATTCTGTGAAACAAAACAAGTGTTGATTCAACTATAACTTGGGCTGTGGAATCAAAGGCAGCTGAACGGAATATTTGTATGAGTAAAAGCAACATTTCTGCTCAAATGCAAATCTGTTGCAGTTTTAAAAATGCAGTTCTAACATCAGAGATGCTAGTAAAAAGGGACGATTTTCAGGATTTTGCAAATTACAGCACAGTATATTAAGAGGAATGAGTGGCAATTTATCTGAATCTGCAAGGCTATAAACTAGAGCAGTTCAGCAGCTGCTACAGTGGCAGCTAAACTGTCTTTGTGATGAGAGCGAGAGCCTCCTGGAGAAGGGTAGAGTGGACAGTCATAGGTAGGAACCATTAAAAAGCATCATTACATGTAAGTAATCAAGCACTGCTAGAGCAGGCTGAATTGTGAGAGTCACTAGCAGGCAGCCTGGCAATCTGTCTCCCTTTCACTTCTGGAATTATTGGTTATTTCTTGATTTTAAGCTCTTAAAATCTTGTTTCCTTCCCTGTGATGATTTAAATTCATCTGCACGTTTGATTATTGTATTGTAGGAGTTTAATTAAGTATGTAAAATTAAAGAATAGCTTCAGCTCATCCTGCGGAATTTGCACCAGCAGGACACCTTAAATGCTCCTACAGCTGCTGCTTTGCCAGACCTGAGGACTCCAGTCTCAGGCACTGTCAAGCCAATGCTGTTCACCAGTGCTTTGTTTCAGCAGAGAAATGTGGTGTATACAAGGGATAACAAAGGCAGCTCCTTTTTTGAAGAACACAAAATAGATTAAGCTGGTCTCAGCTGAAAAGGATGCCATCAATTTAGACAGCAGCCTGCTCTTTCAGCTGAAAACATGGGAAATGGAGCAGCACAAATGGGTGAACTGCTTGATTCTTCAAAATATTTGTGAGATAATTAATCTCTACTGCTTTCTTTGTTTGATAGGGGACCAGCTTACTGCTCCATTACATGCAATGATATCGCTGAGGAAGGTAGGCATTCTCAAATGAGAGAAAATCAGAATTTATTTTCTCTTTAACACAACATTCTTTGTGTGTTGAGAAGTGAAAAAACAAACTGTTCCTGTGTTCATGGCTCCTCAGCTCTGCAGCACTGAAAGTTTAGGGGCAAAGGAACAGTTGTAAAACAGAAAGTGGGGGCAAAGAAAGCAGTGCCAGACTTAGAGGGAGAAAGTACTACTGTAAATATACCTAATGACTAGGCATAAAAAGAAGTACTCAGTGATTCCTCATGCTCTTGTGAACTGAAAGCAGTTTGGTGAGAAACCTCAGGGCAATCATTCCCAAGCTTGCTAGAACAGCAAGACTCTAGGATAATAGTGCTGGCTCCCCTGCTAGAGCACACTCCCTCTTAGCCAGTGTATGGATTAGTTTTAAGAAGGCAGTTAAGGAAAAAAGTACAACCTTGTGACTGAAGGAAGAATAAAACCATGATAATAAATTCAGCAGAGAAAGAGTTAGAAAATTGAGACATTTATCAGGACTGTTATCTGCTGTGACAATAGCAGTATTTACCCTGAACATCTTAGTAAAGAGCAGCTTGGGCCAAGAGCATTAAAACTGCCTTACCCCTATTTAAATGCCAAATTTCAGCTGGAATCGAGAGGCTGAAACTCCTGGTACATAGGAAAGCAAGACAGAGCTGAAATGCCTGTTCTTGAGTCCCTAATTTGAGTTGTTCTGTGTTTGAATTTTTCCTTACATGGCTAGAGATCATTTCAGTCTTATTCCTCCAATGAGATGTTTAAATTCCTCCTTTACTGCTCAGTACTTCATTCAAATTCTCCAACTCTCAGAGCAAAAAACACTGCTTTTGGGTCTTCAGCGAAGAGTTCTCTGCTCTTGGAGCAGAAATGCAGAGCCATAATACAGAAAAGCTTCTATAGAAAGCTTTTTAGCAATTATTTTGTAGTCAGCTGAAATGTGTACTTGTTTATCAGCAAAGTACTTTCTAAACGCTTTTGTTATAGTGTCTAAATGTATTTTATTGTAGCTTCTAACCAGTTTCTAAACACCATTAAACAATTAAAAAGGAAAATTTATTTGCTTCAGATTTCTTTTCCCGGTGATACAATGGTTCCCAGAATTGCCAAGCATTCCTCCCTTCTGTAGCTTTTACTTGACTTGTATGGCATTGTTGGCTGTGTTAAATCAGGCAGGCTTGATCCTTTTGCCTTGTCAATGTTACCTGAGATTTCAACTAGTTATGTGTTGACTGGATTGAACAGAAAAGCTTTCCAGTTACTTTTTTCGCCTGCCAACCTTCATTTTTCACTCCATCTTACCTTGTACAGTGCTCCCAGGACTCTTTAAAATGTACTAAATAGTGGAGCAAGACTCTGGGGTTGGCAGGCCCTGCACACAACCATATTCCAGACATGTAGAGTGCTGAACTGAGATGAGCTGATTCAAATCAGTGTCTTTATAGCAAGCTTTTGAGGCAGCATCCTCAGCCCTGCAAATCCCTGCAGGTAGCCCCAGCACAGGCCAGACAGAGCAGACATCCCTGCCTCATGTGCTGAAATGCAGAGGCTGAGGCTGTACCCCAAAATCTGGTGACATCTTTTCATTTGTCCTACCACATCTGGGGACAGCAAAAATCTTACATAGATGGCATCTCTATGTGAAAGCCATTTAAAGTTGTACGATACTGAGTTCTGATCTTAGGAGATCTGGTAAGCTGAGCAGGGCAGGTTAACAAGACATCTTCTGAGCAGACGCAGCCTAAACGCATCATTGGCAAAGGACTGGGATGTGCTATTTGTGACCTTTGCTTCCAAATCCACCAAAGCACAGCTTTCTTCTTACCCAGCAGATGGCCAGCTGCTCTTAGTAATAGAAAATAAACCAAGCAGAGGTTTTCTTGCTAACATTTATAGCTCTGCAGATGAACACTTTAAAAACAGCAGCTTTGTTAAAACATAAAAACCTATGATAACTTTAAACTCAAGGCCTGATTTTTTTTGTGTTCTGTGGTGGATCTCCCTTTTCTTCAGACAACTCTCCTTGAGAAGTAAAATACGTGCCAGGCTTCTGGGAAATGTCGCATGTGCTCCAGGGATGTGTGGTGGTCTCTGCCAGGAGTGCAAAAGGCTGCAGTAACAGCCTTCGTTACTGTAGGTAGGCTTTGTATCCCTGGGAAAGCTTAGAAATGTTAATTACAGGAGAAAATATAAATAAATGCTTTGCAGTTTTGTTCAGCAAAACTCTGTCTGTCATTCCCTGATCTTGTTCTTTCTCTGGAAGTTCATTGCTGCTCCCACAGGCACCGCAGGTTTAGCTGGATCCAGCTGCAGCTGGTGGTCGCAGTTCTGCCTGGTGCCTGTGACTGTAGGTGGTCAGAGGGTGCACCTAGGTGGGAACATGAAAGTCTAAACTTGGGTTAGTATTTTCTCCAAATCTCACATTCAGGATTAACACAGCAGCTCAGACAGGGTACTGAAATGTACAGTTACTTACGTGGGGGGGGACAGGTTCAACTCACAGGCTTAGAATTATCCCTAATGTTTCGTCTCCTACAATTAATTTTTAGACAGTAGTTAACCAGCAGGGGCTGGCTGATGGACAGGAATCTTCTAAGGATCAGTAAAGGTCTCACAATGACAAGATGAACTAGCTAATAGAAACTAGCTAGGAATGGAAAAAACAACCTTTCATCCATCGCTAGGACATTGTGCAGCCTAACGCATAATCGCAACTGTTGGCAGGTACTCAAATGGTGGAGCATGAGGTACTTAAGAGGCTTAGACTGACCAGTCACAGGCTTTATCAGCCCACATCTCCAGGAGCTGAGGACACAGCAGCCACCAGTTCTCCTCCCAGACCCCTATTCTGCTTTTCCCATAACTTACAGGCAGCAGTATTCAATCACCAGGGAGGTATACATACACCCCGATAGACAGTTCTGTGGTACATGAATTATAGAAAACAGTCTCCTGCTTTATTCAATATAATTTCTACAACAATTTGAGTTAGTGTTTTATTGTTCTCGTATGTAGTCAGTTAGCTTTTTCTGTCTGAAAATCTCTTGCATGGCAACACAGCAAAGGATATAAATTAAGAAAGTACGACTATGCTAGCAAGCTAAGAAAACTGGCAGAAATCTTACAGGCAGATAAAGTAAATAAAATAGCATTAACAATGGAAAAGCATTCCAGATTTTGAAATTACAAAGTCCCTTTCAATAAGTCTTTTACATTACTTAAACACTGGCTGCAGTGGGTTGTGCAAACAGCTTTAATGTTTTTCTTTTACTGAAACAGGAGGTTATGCAACCAGACCACAATGCACATGTTGCCTTTGAAGACAAGTTTAAAAAGCATTAAAGTATTATAAAAGTATCATTGCAGGAGCAAAAGCTCTAACTGCTCATTTTACAAGGGAGAGAGGTTGTTTAAAGGCTGTGCCATAGTATAGTACACATGTAAGCCATAAAAGGCAGCCTTGGAGAGAGAAGCACTGCCTGCACCAGTCAATAAAGGGTGCCACAAATGTTTGCCTTTCAGAGGTGGCAAATAATACTGCAAGTTCACATGCAAAAGTATGTGCAAATGGGCTAAGAAATGCCAAACAGGTGGAATGAAAGGTTTCTGTCATGGAAAGTAACTAATATGAGGGGAACTTCTGAGCAAGTAAGGTCAAGCGTGCTTCTCTTCCCTGCTAACATTCTCTGCCATTCTGCCCCTCTGCCTTGGCATCTGTTACCTTGATATGCTTTTACTATTTCCTGCCCTACCCCAGGTGTCTCTAAGCTTAGTGTTTGGGTTTTGGAACCCTTTTCCTTACCTTGCTTATGCTTGTTTCATGCCAACAGCAGCTGCATAGAATAAATCCTGTGGGTTTTATAGAGCCATTGTTCAAAGCTGTGTTGAGAGTGCTCCTACACATTTGCAATGGTAAACAACTATAGAAAGAAACTGGAATTAATAAAAGATGTAATAAAAAGGCAGACCTAAATACTGTTATACAGTGAAAGCAATTGGGAGTATGCATGTAGAAAAATATGTCTTTAACACATTATGAAGGAATGATCCTTTTCAGGGGAAGAGCATGTAGTATGCATTTCATCCATCAAGATGTGTCATTGGTATTGTGTTTTGAATACAGTTTTGAATAAATACTGTGGGGCAGGGATGTTAGATTTGCTTTCTTCATTTTCTAAGTAAATGTCAGTGTAGGTCCTCTTTCAACCAAGTGACTAGCACTCTGGTGCATACTGGAACGGTCTCAGGGATGAGCTAGTTATGTTTGGACTACAGCTGTTTCAAAGGGAGGGAGATTCCAGCTAAAAATACAAATCTTCCCTCTTTTCTATCATACCACCTTTTTGCAGAAGAGAAGCATTTGGCATATAGCTCCTCTGGCAACTCCACACCAGCTCAGAGGCTGCCTTGCAACAGAGCTATTCCTCGGAGTCTGCATTGGACCTTATTGCTGGAAAAAGAGAATGGCTTGGATGTAGCCTTTTTTTCTTACTGGGTTACCCACAAATCACTAATTAAAAGGAATGGATTGTTAAAACAGATGAATTCAGAGTTACCAGTGAAACTTGCTAGTTTAAGGACTGGTTTACATTTTACACGAAAAGAAAAGAAAAAGACAGTAAACATCTTCTGATAACATTGTATATTCCGCTCATACAGCTAGCTCCTATTTTGTGGAAAGCTGCATGTACAGTGTGCATCTTTATATTATCTAGAACTTCAGAACACAAGATGGCAGTGTACATACTGTAGTGATTTCAGGCTTTGAGCTGCTCCTGTTGCTCAAAGAGAGCATATAACATTTTATTCAGTCCTATATTAATCTGACCATGTAGTTGTGGTATTAGAAATAAACCTAAAAGTATCTGTCAACCGCAGAAACAAATGCAATTTGTCAGTAATTGAGTATTGCATGAACAAGTGTTAGGTAAAGCTTAATTCAAGATTTTATTGTACGTAACAACACTCCGGAGACATTAAAAGCCTCTTATGGAACTCCTCAATTGCAATAACAAGAGGGTATCCCTTTATGAAGGAATGGAAGCTGGCTCAGTCGCAAGAGCTTCAGAGAAAAATTGGCTGCTGGGGAAAAGCACATGAGAGCTGGCAACCTGAAATATGTGAAAAGCTCAGGGCTCTCAGAGGAGCAGTGCAGACCACTGGAGTGGAACAGGCTGAACAGTGTCTAAAATTGAACAGGTGCCTTTCTATGAAAAAAACAACAAAGCAGACAACTGTTTGGCATGATGATTCAGAGAAAAATAATTCCACCGAGAAGCATCAAATTAGAGGATAGGTCTCTGGCTGAGAACAAATCGCTTAAAGAGCTACACGGTGTCGGACCTTTCTGTGTGTAACTTCAGAGAAGGCTCATTCAAAGGCTCTCCAAGTACCAGTGGGCTAAGAGAACCACAGTAACAATCTTTCTAAGCAAGTCTTTTTTCTTGCGTTCAGTTGAGTAGTGGAAATAGTAGGTATAGCTAAAAAGTTTTCTTGGCTACTTCCTGAGCTGACCCCCTAGATTTGATTATGCAAACATGGCCTTATTAGAAAGGCTTGATACATAGTAGAAAAAGCCCTAAGAAAAACAGTAATAATTCAGAGTATAAAATAATCCTGGAAATCATTATCCCTGTGGGATGTGAAGACTTACAAAATTCTAGGCAGTCCTACTTTTTCCCTGGGGGGGGGGTGCTCAGGTGACATTCCTGCACCTGAACTCTTGGTACTAATGGGCACATCAGATGGACTCTGAAGATCGAAACTCAACACCAAGGTTCATAATTTCTGGATACAGCTCTTAATTTAACATAGTTATTTGGAATTAGATCATGAAGATATATGTATTTCTCTCAGAACAGGAGTATATGTCATTCTCCATTTTACTGAGCAATGGAGAACCTCACAGCAGTGTGAGTGCAGCGTGGCATGCAGAGCTCGACCAGTGTATTTGATAGAAGGTGTAATTGGGAATGCTGGTCCCCAAGTCTACTTTTCTTGTAGTCATTATCTGTGTGTGAAAATACTGCCCTGTTCCCAATCCCTCAGTCACAGTAGCTCCAGTGAAAAGTTGTCGTATTTCTCATGGTGGCCCACTCCTGTCATTACAATTGAATCGATTGCTGCTTGTTATTGCCTTATGTTCCCACGCATAAATCACTGGGTTTATTCCAAGACTCTTTTTTCCCCCTCTCTGAGTTTGCACAAGATTGAATTTGGCATTGATTCAAATCAAATAATTCAAATGTCATTTTTGCCTGGTATTTAAACTGAGGGTGGGTTTGTGACTAAAATACAGTGTCTTACCTAGCAGTTTCAGTCATTTGGTCTATTTGTCACAGTGGATTACAGAAAGTGTGGCATGCACAGAATTATGCATGCACTTTTCAACCATCTAAAATGGAGGATAAATTGAACATGTCATGATTCTAGGGCAGTAATTTATATTGAGTACAAGCTGGGAAGGGACCAGAGCCAAACCTTCAGATCTAAATTACCTTGAGTTCCAGGGAAATTTTAATCCAAATAAAAACTTCACAGCTGTTCATTGTATAATTAGATGAACCAACAAGAGACCATGTCTCAGCACTCCCAAACTAAAGAATTTACAGCAGAATGGAAACTTTTTTGGCTAAGTCCACAAATGACCTTACACTGACCGTTACCACTGAAGTTCCCTGTATGCAGTTATTGCCTCTTGATTTCTGCATCTGTTGTAACCACTCCACATCTCTGTTGGCTTTGCACATGCCCCTGTTCTCTGCTCTGTAAATGAACTTTTTCAGCCCGATAACATTTCCTCACTGAGAGCATGTTATGAGGATTCACAAACTCAAAGATTTTCTACATATGGACTATTGAAGTCCGTCTTACGGTCTTTTCATTACAGGTGCTTATTCAAGGTTTGATTTGCAAGGGTGCCTCTTCCCTTTGGCAACCTTAGGAATTGCCTACCTTTCAAATTTCTGTGAATGCAGGTACCACCAGTAATGTCCAGGTTTGGGAGGAGAAAGGAAAACATTGCCTTTTCTTGCTTCTTCCATATGGTCTTCCCTACAGACTGTCCCTTCTTTTGTTTCTAGTCAAAACCCCACTACTTTTTTTATGGCCCACAGTGAAATTCCTTCTTTAGGTAAAATAGTTCTTTTCTGTACATAATCATTCCTAATCACACCTTTCTTTACTAGGAATAACCAATTTCCCCATAATCAAAGATAATATACCTTCCTCCCACAATAAAACGTAGGCATAATAGAACACCCTCTCCAGTATTTCACAAAAGCACCTCTTTGACCTGACCCAACACAAAGCAAAACTCATTTTTTTCCTCACAGACCAAATGAACTTCTTCCCAGAATAAACTCTTCTCGTGACATTAAATTGTAATGACACTTGCAAATTCGGAAAGTCACGGGGTAGCAGAATTATAGTAATCCTAGAGACGCTTTAACCTTTTCACTACTGCAAGCATCATCCCTCTGCCTTTCGTTACCCCTAATGTTAAAGGCAAGGTCTAGTCTATGAAAGGATGGAGGAGGAAATGTCAGCAGGCTGGAGATTACTATCTTCTGGTCCAGCATGGACACGCAGGCACCAACTGGGGCTTCAGTGCTGTTCAGGGCACAGAGTGGCCGGGGAAAAGGATATTAGGAGTTATTGCTACCACTGGTACATTCCCCAAGTAAACACTGACCGTAATAATGAAAGTAAAAGGCAATATATTTAAAGCTGGCAAAAGTAATATGCCTTTGAAACATGCTGGCAAATGGTATCATCAAGGCCAAGTGCTTAGCAGGATTCAGTAAAAGGTTATACATACATATTCATACATTTGTGTGGGGAATTAGATTGGGCCTGATAAAAATTCATAATGGATATAAATGTTCACAGTTCAGGGCATAAATCACCCACCAGCCCGAGGTTAGAGAATAACTTCCCCTATAGCCACGTTGTTACATAACTATCCATTATATCTGGAGTAGGAAAAGGAGGTTGAAGAATAGGGCAATTTCCTCAGAGGCATTTGGGAATTACTATTGGCAGACAACTAATTTAGATTTGATCTGGTATGGAAGTTCTTATTACATCAAATAATGTAACTTAGAATTAAAGCATATGATTTATTCTATATTTTTTACTCTCCATGTAATCAAGCTCGTGCCTGAGGGTAACTGCACACCTTCCCCTTATAAGCTGGCCAAAGTTAGTGAAATTCACTGTTTTCTCACAGAACCTCCTTAAAAACAGCTTCAAATTTTCCAAGGAAGTCAGGCAGAGTCCCAGGAATTCAGTTTGTTGAAAAGCTGGCCAACTAATACAGCCAGCTTACTGTCTGTGTTAGCACAGAAAAAGCTGCATGCATGAACCACAGTAAAAGTCTCATACTCTGAAAAGTTCTCATTCTTGCTAAGTTTGCATAATAACCAGAAAAGACTTGTGGAGCTCCTGAAAATCACGAACTCCAGCACGTGGGCTACTCCAGGCCTGCTTTTCCTGCTTGGTATTGTCACTTCACCTCAGCAAAACATAGTGTTCAGTGGACTTGTTTTCATCAAGCAGCATACCTCCAGCTCTCTTGCTGCATTTGCAGTCTGCATGCTAATGTAACACATACTGCATGCTAATAAAAACAGCCTTTGTGACCTTGCCAACAGATAGCTTGATTGAAAATTAGATCCTTAATCAATTGATTAAGAAACACTAAGTGAATACTGGGAATCATTTACGTTCACTGCAGGGGTCAAGGGATACTAGCTGCATTCTGGTAGTTTCTGGAATGCATGTGATTGTAATTGTAATTACAGCATAAATTATCATCACAATACATGTAGGAAACTGAGGAGCATTTATTAACCGGACATCTCACCAATTTTCTTAAGGAAAAAGAATGGTACTCGGCAACAGTCTCTCTTAAGCATGATTTGTTTCATGCAAGTAATACTGGAAGCATGGCACAGTGATCACTCAGCACCTGGAAGGTTCTAGGGCCACAGTCAACAAACACTGCAGTCTTGTTAAAAAGAAAAATCTTGCTGTGCAAGCCTGAATGACCTCTTTGGACAGGTTTATGAAAGGAATGGCTGAAGAGCAGGCAGCACATGTAATGTGGTAGATGTTTTTGAAAGGTTTCAAATCATATTGCATAAAAGTCTTACTTGAAAAATGAATCCAAGCTGGCTCTGCTGGGAAAGGTGTGAGTTTGTTGAGGAGCGCCTGCCCCTTGATGGCAGGCAAGGAAACCCCGTCCCAGCCGGGGCTCCCCCAGCTCTGTGCCAAGCCTCTAGGTGTTGGCGGCAGGAGGTTTTGCAGCCTGTAGTCACCAGGCTGCCCTCCTTTAACATGCAGGGTCTGCAGAAGTAACACGACTGCTTTATGGCTTTCTCAACAAACAGGGCAACTCCCTCAAGCACAATTAACTCTTAACAGTGGCAGCATTATCAGCCCTGCCACTGAATCTCAAATGAGGGTTATGATCGCATGGGGTGGGCCTTGTTGAGACCATTTGACACCAGTCTTCTGCCAGCTGCATATGCAGTTTTGTTGTGTCTCCTGCCTCCTTATGTCCTCCTGCTGCTACTACTGACACCCTGCCAGCAGCAACCGATTTCCCTGTGAAGCTCTCAGGCTGCTTACAGCCCAGCTGCCTCCTTCTGCCAGCTACCAAACTGCTGCTCCAGCTCCCTCATAGGCTTCTTCCTTTCAAACATGGCTCACAGCATGCTGAAAAACTCAGTATATACTGGGAACCTCAACACAGTGTCGCAAAGACATACAGTACTTTGAACTATAAGGAGATGTTCGGGGTATGATAGATATGGGTGGGAGGGCTGTTGGGTTTTTTTTTCTATTATTTTCATCAGGAAAATAAACTTCAGCATGCTGCTGACATTTGCAATTGTACATCACAAAAACCTGCAAATACCAGTGAAGAGAGAATTATAGATGGGGTCTAAAGAAATAATGGACTCAAAAAGTAATAGCTTTGATCTAGAGTAAGGCAAATTGATGAATAGTGTACAAATAATCCAAACAAATTTTCAGTGGAAGAATAGCATGAAAAGCATGAATTGGAAAAGAGAATGATGGGAAATACCTTCTTTTGCCCTGGCAGCTAGATGCGAGTTTGCACAGGATATGGCAAGGCAAAAGAGCAATGTAATTTTGGACTGTGCATGAGGAGCTGTAACAGCATCAGGTTAAGTAATTTTCTTTATGATTTTGGCCTAAAATACTCGGTTCTATCCAGAGCACTGTCAAAAAGACAAAAGATAAATGAGACAGAGTTCTGGAAAAAGTCAGAAAAATGATCAATGGCTGGAGGCCAGATTTGTTTGGACAAACGTGTATAAGTTCAACTTGTTCAGACCTCTAAGAGTGATTAAGGGGAACCTACAAGGGACAGCTTCTTCTGGAACAGAGTACTTAGAAATACAGAGTAGAAAAAAAGGGTCAGCAGGTCATGGGCTGCCAGAGATCCCAACACTTCTTTGTTAGCTGCTGCTGAGCAGCCACCAAATTACACTAGTAGCAGGTCTCAGAAGAGTGCATAGAAGTGAGGGGTGCATTGATATTCTGAGAATCAAGCTTAGTTTTTGTTCCTCAGAAAGTCACTTCCAGAGACAAACCTCCCTTTATTTAAATAAAAAGTAGGCACATGGTACAGTATAGTGCTGAGGATCATACTGCTTACGTGATACTGCTTCCTATTAAAGTACAGTCTTCACCCATAGGCTCGGAAGGCTGTGTCTTACACTCTCCCTACAGCAGATAAGGAGTGGCAACACCATGTACATAAATAATGACATACTTAGGAGAGGAGAAAGAGATGCAAGTTAAGCTAGAAATCAAAAAAAGAACAAGACAAAATACCAACAGAAACACCATGACTCCAGGGTTTCTGCATTTCCGTTGCCTTCATACTGAGGCATAGAGGACAGGTTGACACTGGAAGCCAGTCTGTGAAACCTGGTGAAGGTATTACCTATGCTGCCTAGCTAGCAGTGAGGCTGCATGAGCATTCCTGCGCAGCATTGGCATCTGCCCTCTTGCCTATGCCCATCCTCACAACCCTCAGTACACTTGGACATTAGCATCCCACCAGATGTGTCAGACCAGGCTCAGTGCTGGCAGCTGCCGACAGCTAACAGGCTGCTGCATAACAGCCCTGCAGACGAGAAGCAGAGCATCTTGTGCATGTGGCTGCTCCAAGAGCAGCTCTTGCAGAACAGTGTGAACAGAGTCAGCAGGTTGCTTAGATTTTAAACA